>CM068760.1:9728462-9767419 GCA_035084275.1 Hydrolagus colliei | reverse complement strand
GGTATATATAATATATATAGAAATCTGGACTGGGATCAGGATCCTTCACTTCAGCAGCAAACAAACGGCATCACAATCCAGATGTCACCGGGGAGTTATATTTTGATTGGGGGGCGGGGGGCGGGGGGGGGGAAAGGCTGATTTGTTCGAAACGTTTTAACTTTTATTTGGGATCTGAACGGTTGTCTTGTGTTGTAGCTGTTTTGCTACGTTTTGTCCATATGAATTAGTATTATTGTTGTCGTTGTAAAGGTTATTCCAGATCTGCTGTTTTCCTCCCTCTCTCTCTCTATATATATATATTAATAATATAGTGTTCAGGATTGTTTCTGTGTGTGGGGGGGGGGGGGTGAGGGGGGGGTGGAGAAAGTCACCCATCATTTCCACTCCCGGCCAAAATACCACTCGTGTTTCAGGAGGGAAGGAATTGGAATTGTTTGCAGCTAAAGGTGTTTCCACTACACCCTCACCCTCACCCCCCCCCCCAAAAAAAAAAAAACACGTCATTCACTTTCAGTCACACACACTCCTGGGTAAGGTTTGTATCAGTGAGATGTGACATGTGTGTCTTTGAATTCTTCTTTTCCCTTGCGGTGGGCGAGCTGTGTGTGTGTGTGTGTGTTTTGTCTTGTATTTGATGGTCTTCAGCATCCATCCTTCCCCACATCTGGTCTCATCGGGACTACACGCGGTGTTGGGAGCCGTTCTATTCGCCATATAAGGCAAAACGAGGTGTGGAGACTTGGGAGCCAGTCACACACACACCATTACCTCACCCTGTCTGAGCAAAGTGGGGGCCAGCCCCTCCCCTCTCACAGCCTTGCGCAACGTGGGGTTTGCAGATGAAATACTATATGAACTTGTTAAGTCTAAAGTTAGCGCCAACGAACACATTCGTTATTTACTCGGATCACCAGTTCTGCCCGACCGAGTTCCTTGGGATCCACGCATTGTGAGATCAAAGGGTTTGTTTCTGTTGCCCATTTAAGAGCACTCGCCGAGCGAGAGACCGGGGTTCGATTCCCAACAGGGCGAACCCTTGGGCAACTTTACAGACCCCACACGCCTGATGATAATCCCTCCAGCATATTAAAAAAATTGGTCACTTCCATCTTGACTTTGGGACTTTGCTGTTAGCAATTGGCTGCCACGCTTTGCCCACAAATTCTCAGTCAGTTCCCTTTTACAGTATGTTCTGTGAAGCGCTGACGGAGATGTCTGGGAGGCCTGCTGTATCAAATACAAGGATTATTATAAGAATTTGCTCGACAAATTTGAAAGAACCATCAACAGTCCATCCAGTCGAGTTTCCACCATCCCGGTGGAGCGCGTCTTGTCCCAAACTGCATGTGAACGTATCCCAAGGTATTATTTTCTAACACAAATAAAAATTTTTAGTCAGTGACTTGTTAACTTCACCGTTAACCTGACAATGTGAGAAAGTCTCAGCGGGAAAAAAACTAACGTGGACATTAATCATCATTTGCCCACGAAACGTACAGTCAATTAACTTTTTACAGTATATTCTGTGAAGCGCTTTGAGACGTCTAGAAGATGTGAAAAGCGCTATATCAAATGCGAGGATTATTATTACATTATTATTATTATCTCCATACATTGCACTGTACAGTACTGAGCATACAATAGTTTAATTGGGAACAGTCCACAAACTAATAACTTGTCGCCAAAATTAGCCTCAGATGGAAATCGTGGTTCACGTGTCTGGACTCCCACACTCTCATCCAGACACTGTCTACCAATGGTCGGCCGCAGCATTGTGTGCACAGGAAACTGTACGTGTAAGTTCTCATCCCATGGGCAGAGAAACAGCTGCTCTGTTCACAGTTACATTCCCTTCAATACTGCCACATCCTCACCACACTAACTGTGGACAGACAATATGATAATAATATTAATGACAATGTACCAATGTCCTTCCTGCACATAACCACAATGGTTTCACGATTCAAATGCTGAGAGTGGTTTGTGGGTCATGTCGGTGAAATGGAAACTCCTATACAACAACAACATTACATCTGTATATGTAGCGGCTTTCACATCAGGAGGATGTCCCAAGGCGCAACCACAACCACAGTCCCGCGGGGAGCGTTCAGGAGAATTCCTAATTATGGATAGGCATTGCGTACTGCGAGGCATCTGCTACTCTGTTGTGGAAACTAATCTCAATTAATAACTCACCTATCAAAGCCCAAGGTCAAACGACGACTGTTTGTAGGGCACTGTTGGCCTGCCGTGTTTCACCCACAAAGTTTACCGGCAATTCACTTTATGGTATATCCTGTGAAGCGCTTTGAAACCTCTCAAAGATAAGGCGTCGTATCATTTGCAAGGATTATAGTTACTGCTGTAATCCCACTATTACACAATAACAACAATCCTTGCATTTGATATAGAACTTTTCACTTCTAGACGTCTCAAAGCGCTTCACAGAATATACTGTGATGTGAATTGGCTGTATATTTGTGGGCGAAACACGGCAGCCATTTTGCACACAGCATCGTCTCTTAAATTGTCATGGGATCAAATGACCAATTTATTAATTTTTTGGGAAGGATTATTGTCAGGCGTGTGGAGTAAGGAAACCTGCCCAAGGTTTCACCCTGACCTGCCTGGCATTGAACCCAGGTCTCTCGCTTGTAAGGCGAGTGCTCCAACCACTGAGCCACAGGACTCCACATTTCCATTCAGTGTGTATTTCCACACTATTTATTGTGCAGAATTTCATCAATTTGCATTGATTTGTCTGTGTCAAATTGCATCCGCCACCTTTCCACCCACACACCCAGCTTCCGCAGATCATCCGGGGACTCATTGGTTCTCATGAACAACAACAACTTTACATTTATACAGCCCCCTTCACATCCTACCATTGCATCACCTACCATTCCTCCTCATTGGTTTCCAAGTCATTTAGAAACCTTGCCTTAGACTTTGACTTGTCTCTAGGCTGTACCCCCAATATCCCAACATCTTCAAAACACAAAACACTGTACTACAGATGCTGGAAATCCGAAACAAACAGTTCTGATGAAGAGTTGTGGACCTGAAACAATGACTCACTTTCCTCTCTCCATGGATGCTGCCTGACCTGCTGAGGTTTCCCAGCAACTTCTGTTTTTGTTTTATCCCAACATCTTTGTTAAATAACATTCTATAGTTTCTGTAGCTTACTGTACTCACAGCAAACGCCTGGTTCCATTCTGCCAAATATCCTCTTACATATGACTATCACAACCAGGACTCTAGTTTATTACCAGTCTTATGATTAATCTCTCCTACGTTTATGTTCTGTTAATATCTTGTTTAAATCCCAAGTACTGAGCTCTACTGTAGCGAAGCCAAATTATGCTTAATAAAGTCAGGAGAGGTAAATCTAGGTTAAGTAAGAAAGAGCAGAGTACTGTATATGAATTCAGCTCCCTCCCGCTGTCACTTTTCTCAATAATGTTTATGTAATTTTCCTTACGCTATATTTTATGGATTAAATGAGGGTACATTAAAATGCCATTTAACGTACCATTTCCTTCTCCTTGGCTTGTACAGTTGCAGGAGCTGGTTGAAGAGTTCCTTGTACAATATTGTTATAGCAGAGCCAAGTTCCGGTCTTGTGTAAACACAATCTGCTGACTTTGTCGGGAGTGAAGGAAGTTAACGGCCAAAGAGACAAGGATATCTTATACAGAAGCAGGAAATATCAGTTATCAGGAGAGGTTAGAGAAGCTGGGATTATCCTCCTTGGAGCAGAGAAGGTTAAGGGAAGACTTTATAGAAGTTTTGAAAATAATCAGGGGATTGGATAGGGAGAGCAAGGAGAAACTATTTCCTCTGGCGAGTGCGTCGAGGACACCGATTTAAAATAGTTGTTAAAACAAACAGGGGAGGTGAGAAGAAATTGTTTCATGCAGCGAGTTGTACAGTTTGAGAATGCATTGCCTGAAAGAGTGGTGCAAACCGATTCAACAGCAACTTTTAAGAGAGAAGGAGATAGTTATTTATGGGGGGACAGGTTTGCAGGGCTATGGGGAGACAGCAGGGGAGTGGGATTGATTTGAATAGATCTTTACAAAGACCCGGCACAGACACAATGGGCTGAATGGCCTCCCTCTGTGCTGTATAATTCTATGATTCTATGTGAGAGTGAGACAAGGCAACATTTTAGTGATAGGTTTACAAAATAATAGTGATCCTTTGCGTTTGAAATAGCGCCTTCATTGCATCTTTGAGACGTCTCAAAGCGCTTCACAGAATATTCCGTAAAGTGAACGTATTGTACATTTTGTGGGAGAAACGCGACAGCCAATTGCACACAGCAGTGTCCCACAAACGGTGGTGGATTCAATGACCAAATTTGATTAGTGTTTTTTTTTATAGATTATCACCCCCTTGAAAAGTGATCCACCAATCGACTAACAAATGTGCTCCTACTTATTACTAGTTAAACCTGGGCATGTAATAATAATAATACTAATAATCCTTGCATTTGATATAGCGCTTTTTACACATCTTATCGCCGTCTCAAAGCGCTATGGAATAAGGAAACTCGCACAATGATTTACCCCAACGGAAATCTAACCTGACTGCTCCCACTTGTGAGGTGAATGCTTTAACCTCGAAGGTACAGCATCCAAATGAATTTGAACCAAACACCGTTTCTGTGTTAATCCAATTTGTGATGAAATCAGCGAAGGGCGAGTTATCAAAACAGCTGGAGAATTGCAGTCAGTGTCACTCGTCAGTTGATGTTTAACAACCACAAGTCAAGGACCAGGGCTCCTGCTCTGCTGTGTGTTGGTTAAACATTTATCAGGCAAGAAAAGCTAATGCCGCACATCAACACTATCTCTCTCCCCCCCCCACTGCGGTCTGTTATTAAACGGACAGAAGACTCATTAGCACAGGCTCCCAAGAAACAGATTTATCTAAATAATGTCTCATCCTCCAACACAAATCCTCCACTGCTATTTGTTTTTAATCCAAAACAGTCGCATAGAAAGGCCACAGCTTCGTCCACCCCCCCCCACCAGCCTCCGACTCACGGCATCAGTAAAGCCTCTGTTGCTTTAGTTAGATAACATTTAAAATACCTGAAGATTATTTTGCCTTATTGGGGAAGCATTTGTATCCAAGTGACTGGTCAGTTCAAACCCATTTAAACATGATGTATCTCTTTGCGAGTGGCTCCGTTCCTACGCTTTTCAATTTAAACCTCTTTACGAGTTTCTTTTAAAGAGAGTGAACAGACTCCTACAATGTTGACCAGACACTACTGTAGACTCCAGAAGTTGATCACTGACGCTCCAATCTCAACAGCAGGAATGTGTACTATGCAAGCTATGTATTAAATCATGCAGCTAAAACTCTTTAAAATAATCTTCCTGCCAAAGCAAACATCAACAGGTTTGTTTGTTTTGAATGGAAAAAAATCCTCAAATGAAAATAACCAAACTCTTAAACAACTACATAGATCTCAAGAGTCCTGTCTCTGACACAGTCCTGTCTCCTGATTTTCCCATCAGTATCGTTACCTTACTGCGAAACGGAGACTTTACACTAACCTTTTCGAAAAATATAGTTTTATTTAAACGTGATATTTAATAAATGGCCTCCGGGAACCTTTCCAAAAACCTTACTGGTGAACCTTTTGAATTTAAAATAGATAAATAAATAGACATTATGCCAGAGGGTTTCAATGCACTTTTGCAGTAACATTTAGCTCAGTGTTAATCCTGCAGGAGCGCTGAGCTGGACTGCGATTGTGAAGCAGACACTGTCAGGAACCAGACACAGTTTGGCGGATACTGGTTTACAATCATGGTTCAGCATCAATTTCCCCTGTGAGTGTCTCAACTCAGGTCAGCATTTCCCTCTGGCTCAGCTAAGTGAGCCCAGCTCAGTCACTTGCCACCGTAATTAATGTCCATCTCACAAACAAACAGTCTTACAATACCTACCCCCAAGGGCTGGGAGAGATGTCTCACAATAAAATAGCTCCTATTCCTCGAGACACCTTACCAGCCCATTTCTGACCAGGGAAGAGAATTTTTGAGAGACTTTCCAGAGTTTATTTTTTCGTGGGGAGGGGGAGCTAAGGCATTAACCCAGTTATCCTTCCTCTCCCACATCCGGTCCCTCACCCAGCATTGCTTTATTCTATCTCCGCCACATCGCCCGTCTCCAACAATACCTCATCCCAACAGCTGCTGAAACCCCGGTCCACGCCTTTGTCACCTCTCGGCTGGACTATTCCGACACCCTCCTCGCCAGTCTCCCTCCCTCCACCATCCACAAAATTCATCTCATACTGAACTCCGCTGCCCACATTCTACCCACACAAAACTTCGTAATCACCCGATTAGAGCACGCGGCTTGCAAACGAGAGAACCTAGGTTCAATTCTGGTCAGAGCATAACTTTGGACAAGTTTCCTTACTCCTTACACACCTTCTAATAATCCCTCAAAAATACCAATAGTAAATTGGTCATTTCAATCCACGACTGTTTATGGGACGCTGCTGTGTGCAATTGGCTGCCACGTTTCACCCACAAATACACAGTCAATTCACTTTACAGTATATTCTGTGAAGCGCTTTGGTATGGCTAGAAGACTCGAAAAACGCTATATCAAATGTAAGGATTATTATTATTATCCCAGACCTTGTCAAACTGCGTTGGCTCCCTGCCACAGAAGGGATCAACTTAAAGATCCTCACTCTTGTGTTTAAATCCCTCAACTCCTCCTCACCCTCTACCTCTCTAACATCCTTTCTCCTCACTCTACCTGCTCCCTCCACTCTACTGGGTCTGGTCTCCTCGTCGTCCCCTGAACCCTCCTCCCCACCATTGGCAGTCATGCATTCAACCACTTTGCCCCAAAACTTTGGAACTCCCTCCCTCAACCCTTTCACCTCACCCCCCTCCTTTCCCATCTTCAGGTCATCACGCTTGAAGACCTTTCTCTCCGACCGCGCTTAGAGTCCCTCCCCCTGGCTTGGCCTTGGGCTCCGCCATTGTGAGGAGCTCATGGACACTGCCCGGTAGGGAGGGCGCTATACAAATGTATTCTTAAATGGCATTCGTTATAAAGTGAGCACCTGAGTGAAGGGTGCGGAAAGTGAGTGTGAGTCTACGATGATGATCCAGGTGGTTCTATTTGTTCACAGCTTCCGCCCTTATCAGTGAGTGATGTTGATACAATTTACAGGATCAGATAGACCATAGAGCACCATTCAACGTCTCTTCCCGTGTCCTGGCCAACCATCGATTGGTATCTGGCTTCAAGTAGCTATTTGTGGATGTTGCTGCGTGCAAATTGGGCGCCTGAGAGGCTTACAAATGCAGTCAGTAAATGTAATGCTCCCTCCTTCCCTATCTTCAGGTCATGTTAAAACTCTCTCTCTCTCTCTCTCCTCTACCACGTCTGCCCTCCCACCTCCCCCCTCCCACCCCGGCTCGGTGTCATACCCCACCACTGTCAAGCGCTCAGGGACGCTATCCTGCGGGAGGGGGGCACTCTGTACATGTTGATGTTCTTGTTGTTTAAAGGAACAATCCAGTGCGGTGCTTTGAGTTGTTGCAAACGGAGGCGCTGCAACAGATGTAAACTCTGTCACGATTAATTGTCATCTGGATCGAGCTTTATTTGTCAATTAATCGATTACAATAACAAAGTTACAGTCACCAAAGCGCCTTTCATATAGAGTCGCCTTTCATGTCGGGGTGGGGGTGGGGGGGGGGGGGGATGATTAATTGACTAACAAAGCTAAATCGAGCCTTTGGTTGCAATGAGAGGAGGATGCGTATTGATGGGAGAATGTTGGTTACGCGGCGAAGCGTGATGCAGTGAAGCATTCGAATTGAAGATCCTCCCTCGTCTCCTTCGCGATCTTCTTCTTCGACCGCGAGACCCCCCCCCCCCCCGCCCCCCCCCCCCCCATCCCTCCTTCCCCCCCCCCCCCCCCACCATGCTCAGGTCCTGATCCCTGACTGTTCAGCGCTTTGGGAACGTCCCCCCGACGTGAAAGGTGCTCTGACAAATGTAATTTTTATTGCCGTTGTTGTTGTGGAGAGGAAACACTGTTGTGTGTCATGTTTTGAACCCTGATAGCGAACACTAGAGCAGCACCATGCTGCTGCTCGAGTGTTGACGTGTGTATTCGTGAGTGTGCCGCCTGCCCGCTGCAAGGAACTCAGTGACCATGTGGTGTGAAGCTCAGACACAAACACCCGGGTACCAGGCGACCTCTACCCACAGATGTTATAGTCTAACGACTGGAGAGAAGGTCCTCCCGACGTGACAGGCTCTATACAAATAACAATGTTGTCTTGTTTTGTTGTTTTGTTGAGGCAACAGAGATGCCAGAGTTCCGACATTTCACTTTAGGTGCGCGGCAGTCCATGTGAACGCAGGACAGGACAGCAAATGGTTTGTTAAGTCAGTTTGTAGCATTTTTACCTCGAGGTCAGAAAGTTGTGGGTTCTGTGCGGGATGGTGCTGCTGCACGTAAATTGTTTGTGGTGTTTTCTTGCGAAAATACAGCTATTTTACAGTAAAAAACATGGGAGGTGCTTTAAGGTGTTCTGATGATGTGATAAAGAGCTTTATCAAATGCAGGGTGATTATCGGTAGTAATTTCTAGTGTTCCTCTGCTGCAGCCTTTGATATTTAAGATATTTTCTGAGAAAAAGACTAGTGTACGGTTTCCAGGTATGGTGGAATCATGCAGCTCAGTGGTTAGAGCACTCGCCTCGCAAGCAAGGGGTTCAATTGGGTTCAATTCCCGACAGCGCAAAACCGTGGGCAAGTTTCCTTACTCCACACGCCTGATAATAATCCCTACAGGAAAAAATAATAAATTGGTCACTCAATCCACGACTGTTTGTGGGGACACTGGCTGTGCGAAATTGGCTGCCAATTTGAAGCACTCTGAGACGCCGTCCGGGGTGGAGGGCACTATATAAATCCAAGTTTTTGTTATTTCGCCCACAAAATATACAATCAATTCACTTTACAGTATATTCTGTGAAGCGCTTTGAGACGTCGAGAAGACGGGAAAAGCACTATTGTCGAATGCAAGGTTTATTATTACTGTTATTATTATTATTATTATTATTCTTAGCCACTTCAGGGCTGGAGCATCGACCACTGCAACACACTCCAGTGCAGTACTGGGAGAATGCCACAATGTAGGAGGTGCAATCATTCGGATGTGACGAACCGAAATCTATCTATTCGTTAGGATATTAACGATCGAACATTAACATATTCTACAGAGTTTTCACCCAGTTTGCTGTCCAACAATCCTCCAGATAATTTGTAGGATCTTGCTGCAGGCAAGTTGGCAGGCAAATTACTCACTTCACTCGGGTAATTAATGAGATGTGAAACACGTTGCGACATTTTGATATCAGAGGTGCTACATCAAGTGTAAGGTTTCTCAATTATTCTTCTTCATATTATTATTACAGGTATATATAAATACGCCTACTGCATTGCCGCATCGAGCTTTGGGAGATAAACACTGTACTTAGTTCCTGTGGTTCAATGGTTAGAGCACTCGCCTTACAAGAGTGCGACCCGTGTTCGAATCCAGGCAGGTCAGGGCGAAACCTTGGGGAAGTTTCCTCACTCCACATGCCTAATAATAATTCTTCCAAAGAAAAACAAAAATAATAAAATTGGACGCTGCTGTGCACAATTGGCTGCCGCGTTTCGCCCACAAATGTACAGTCAATTCACTTTACAGTACATTCTGTGAAGCGCTTTGAGACGTCGATAAGATGTGAAAAACGCGATATCAAATGCAAGGATCATTATCATTATTATTATTAGTGGAGTCCTGTAGCTCAGTGGTTAGAGCCCTCACTACAACTGAGAGACGTGGGTTTGATTCCAGGCAGGGCGAAACCTTGGGCAAATTTCCTTACTCCGTACACCTAATAATAATCCCTCAAGAGAGAGAAAAAAAATCGGTCATTGCAATCCATGACTGTTTGTGGGTCACTGCTGTGCGCAATTGGCTGCCGCCTTTTGCCCACAAATATACAGTCAATTCACATTACAGTATATTCTGTGAAGCGCTGTGGGGCGTCTAGAAGATGTGGACAGCGCTATACAGATCAAATGCAAGGATTATTTATTATTATTGCTATCTGGCTTCAATGTTGGATCATCAAAGTCTTGCAGTGCAGCTCAAGAGTGACTTCTGCTGGTAGTTTTGAGCTACTACACCAAACAGTAAATTAAAATTGCAAACGAGCAACGAAATGTAAGCGGCGTCTCCTAGGAGCTGACCTGCCTCCAGGTGACTGGCAAGGGAACGTCGGAATGGAGCCAGCCCTCGGTGACAATCCCGATGGTCCGGTTCCTGTGCCGGGAGGGTTCAAGGAAATGCTGATGCAACAACAACAACAATGACAAAATGACACTTGTTTAGTGCCTTTCACGTCAGGACGTCCCAAGGTGCTGGACATTCAATGCTTCAAGACCCGAGCTGAGGACCAGGGTGTGAGGGAAGGTCGGGGATTAGGAATTGCCGAAGGGTCCATCGAAGAGGAGAGTGTTGAAGCCAGACTTGAAGGAGGCCAGGGAGGGGGTGAGGCGGGGGGACTGCGGGACAAAATGCAAGGATTGCAACCCATCGGGAGGATTTGCAAGTGTAGAGCGGTCGCTGAGGGCAGGGAGTCACCTCTGTAAACCAAAGCCCTAACTGGTAGGGTGGTCCTAGCTGGACAAGCAGCGGGAGAGCCTGGCAGACTGTGCTTTCCAAGAGAGAGTGCGCGTACCATTCCAACCATCCACCCATGGAGTTCTATGTGCAGGTGGGTTGTGTGGAAATCATCGGTTGGTTTGGATACACAAGCGCGCTGATGGATTTCCGCATGTGCCAGACACCCAGCTGACCAGAAAACAAAACAAATATAGAAGCTCCATACCTCTGCTTCTCACATTCAATATGCGGGAGATAAAGACATGGGCGGGGGGAAGAGAAAGGTTCCCTATACTTCATAAATAAATGATTTGATCACCTCATTCTCAGCCAGAACAAGAGGCGCAACTTGGAACCAACACCAACGTCATTTTGAGTTTTTTCCTTCCTGACTTATTAATGCAATTCTAGGTGTTTTAGATGTAGTGTGTGTAGCTTGCTGGGTTACCCTATTGATCTGACCATGATTCGGGATCTCAGGTGCTTTATGTAGCCATAAACATAACTGCTGCATAAAATACAAATTAGCATCACCATTTTGAAATGTCACTTTTCACTACAATGATTTGGCTGCTTGCAGGTCTTACTGCTGCACACGGAATCGATTCTAAATTTTGTGGAACAAATATACAGTCAATGGCATATTCTGTGAGGCACTTTGAGACGTCTAGAAGACGTGAAAAGTGCTGTGTAAAATGCAAGGGTTATTATGAGAACAGAAAAGACAAATGGAACAGTTACAACGTTTGTCCAGAAGGAGGCGGCATTCATTTCTGACGTTAAGAGGTGAAAAGTATTGCGTTAAATCGTTGCAATTTTCTCTCTGCTGTTACTTTAGGGCAGGTTACAAGTAGGAAACTGGGCTCACAATCAATAGTTTTAAGAGTTGTACATGAATCATTTTCAAAATCGGTTGGTTTAATATGATTTGCTTCAATTTAATGTTTTCATTTGCTGTGGGCACTTCAATCCGACTTTTCCAAACTATCAGAACATGATTCTCTCTGTTCTTTCCTGGCAGCTTCCCAGTAATTTATTCCATGTTTTACGCAGGTGTAAAAGTGCTAATTTTTTTAAATATTGTTCTATAATTACTTTATAAACCACAATAAACTTCATTTTTATATTGAATAAACAACTTGAAAGTGATCTGTGGTGATGCAGGAATCTGAGTTAGTTTGGGGCGGTTTGGGTAGTTGGACTAAAGAGCATTGTATTCATTATTGGGTAAAATATCTACCGTAATAATAATAATAATCCTTGAATTTGATATAACGCTTTTCACATCTTCTAGACGTCTCAAAGCGCTTCACAGAACATACTGTAGAGTGAATTGACTGTATATTTGTGGGCGAAACGCAGCAGCCAATTGCACACAGCAGTGTACCTGAGAACGCTCTGAGACGCTGTCTGGCACGGAGGGGGCTATGTAAATCTAAGTTGTTGTTGTTGCTGCCGCACAAACAATTGTGGATTGAAATAACCAATTTTATTATTGTGTTTTTTGGGGGGAGGGATTATTATTAGGCGTGTGGTGGACGAAGGAAACTTGCCCAAGGTTTCTCCCTGACCTGGCTGGATTCGAACACAGAATCTCACTCTTGTAAGGCAAGTGCTCTAACCACTGAGCTACAGGACTCCACGCATTTCAAGCCTTTGAGCTCACCGTCCAAGCTGACGTCCCAGTGCTGCGTTAATAGAGGTCCTTCTGATGAGATGTCAAACCAAGAAATGTTCAAGTAACGCTATTGGAAACTTTTATTCCCGGCTTCGTGGCCAACAACAACGCCAGCTACAAATTGATCATTCACTTCACGGCTGATTGCAGGAACCTTTACTCTGTGCAAATTGTCCGCCCACCATTAAACACAGTCACACTTGACAAGAATTGCCCGTGAGATGTTTCCAAGTTGTGGGTCCGGTATCAAAAGCCACGGTTCTTCTTATTGATTAAAACGTCCGATGTATTTCACTCAAAAGCCTCCTCATTCACTTTGCTCAATCTGAGAAGCTTAATCTGTCAGTGCCAGCTGCCCAGACAGCAAAGCAGCCGGCTGTTTTCCAACAGAGTAAATTTGATGGTATAAAATGCAGTCGTTTGGGAAACATAGTTTGTCAACTGTCTGAACAGGTTCTCCCGTTCAGCCCGAGAGACTGTGTTGCACAGTCCTGCGTTGTGCTGCTTTACATTCTGTCAACGACTGAATGACGCAGGAGCTGTGAGTGAGTCAGCAGCTCCCTCGGGAAGACAGATTGTCAGTGTGTCCATTCCTGGCAGACATGCGTCAGTCAGTGCTGTAAACTGCTGCATTGTCACTGACCCCAGAATAGAAACCGAGCCTTCACAGCCATAGTTCATTACTCGTGGTGTTGGTATTGTTTACTGTCTGCTCTCTGATCTTTTTTAGCTGATTTATTATTATTATTATGAATATCAATTCCTTTGGATGAATGGTGTGGGGGTGGAGGAAAGGGGGGGGGGGGAGAGACGTAAATGTGATCAAGCTATTAGGCTTTCGAATTGCCATTTGAACGCCCAATAACTTTGTCACAATTGTATAGCCTGTGGGGGTTCTTTTATTCAGTGCTCGGCGTGAAGTCAGGAAGGTTCGATCTTCATTCAAACCGGTGTTTAAAACATCCACGTGGTGGCATCCTTCCAACTGAGGTCTAACCAGAAATACTTTGACGAGTTTCTCCCTCCTGTTCTCAATGTCTGGATGCAAAGTAGCGGCCTGTTTCGCGTCGCGTCAACATCTTGCCATCATAATCAACAATAATAATCCTTGTACAGTGATGGATACAAGGCCTGATCACATCACTGAGGCAGCATCTCAAAGCACTTCACGCAATATATTGTAAAGTGGAGTGACTGTACATTTGGTGCGCGCCAGGTTTGTAAATCAGAGGAAGGTCGATAATAGTAACAGTCCTTGCATTTGATATAGCGCCTTGTCACGAGTTCGAAACTTCCCAAAGTGCTTCACAGGATAGACCGCAAGCTGAACTGACTGTATATTTTGTGGGTGAAATGACGGTAGAGTACAGGGGACAGACCCGACATTGAACTCTAACTGTGTGAAAGGAGATTTAGAGAATAACACTCGTATTCCAATACCTGGTTTTCAGGCAGGCGATTAAGTTGGAAGGAGGAAAATGTTGTGAATACATACAGTAGGCAAGTTTGTTCCAGGAACATCTATTGACACTGACAACATTCACTGTGTCTTTGATGACGACAACAACAACTTGCACTTATATAGTGCCCTCCACACAGGGTAACGTCTCAGTGGCACACTGTGGAGTAAGGAAAACTGCCTGAGGTTTTATAATAATAATAATCCTTGCATTTGATATAGGGCTGTTCACCCTATATTCTAGACGTCTCAAAGCACTTCACAGAATAGACTGTAAAGTGAATTGACTGTATATTTGTGGGCAAAACGCAGCAGCCAATCGCGCACAGCAGTGTCCCACAAACAGTCGTGGATTGAAACAATCAATTTATTACAGTATTTGTTTCTTTTGAGGGATTATTATTAGGCGTGTGGAGTAAGTAAACTTGCCCAAGGTTTCGTCCTGACCTGCCTGGAATTGAACACGTGTCTCACGCTTGTGAGGCGAGTGCTCTAACCACAGACCTACAGGAGCTCCACCCCACCCTGGAATCGATCTCGTTTTGCTTGCGAGGCGAGCGTTTATAGAACAAACAAAGCATTCCTGACTCTGAGCCGACGGCTGGGAGGAGGGGAGGGGAACTCGTCAAGTCTTCAATATTTCTGAGGAGTCCTTTCAATAAGCCCGTCCATGAGATGGAACCCAGGGGAAATCAGTCGATTTATTCCTTCCGTTGATTTAATTTTTGTTCCGCAGTCAGAGAGTACTCGGCACCCAGGCAATGAACACAGTCACTCTGTCAGTCCGCAGTGACAACAACAACTTGCATTGATATAGCGCCCCTCTCGTCCTAGAGTGCTATAAACTCTCACAACGCTGTGAAATGTCTCATTTAAACGCAAACGCAATTCCCCCGGGAGCCCAAGGTTAAAACACTGCCACAGTCCAGCCTCCCCTCAACTGTAAACAACTGCCACATTCATTTGGGTGTTCGTTTGTTGTGAGCCGTAACATTTCACATTTATGTTTCCTTCGCGCTACATCTATTTCAGAGCCTCCTGCTCAGTGACTGTGAGTGATTGACTGACTGTGCGTGGCTGAGACCTGGGTAACAGCCACTGGCTGCAGGGCACGCAGTGTCACTGGCTCAGCTGTGTCGTGCAAGTCTCATGGATGTTTATCTGACATCGCTGACAGGCAGCGTCAACAGCAGCCCACGTGATGGAGCCATGACTTGATTGAAAGGCTATTAAATATTGCAAAACGCCCACGGCTCCAAACTCGGTAGATCAAAGGCAGCGAACGCCAAATGTATTTTTAACAAGCAATACTCGGAAACACACTGTTGGAAAATACCTGAGGCGCCCTCGTGTGTCAGTCACGAGCGTGAGTGTGCAAAGGGTATTATAATAACCCTTACATATAACATCGCGCTTTTCACATCTTATTGACGTCTCAAAGCGCTGTACAGTGAATTGACTGTATATTTGTGGGCGAAACGCGGCAGCCAATTACGCACAGCAGCGTCCCCACAAACAATCGCGGATTGAAATGATCAATTTTTATTATTGTGGGTATTTTTTCTGGCGGGATTATTATTAGGCGTGTGGAGCAAGGAAACTTGCCCGAGGTTTGGCTCTGATCTGGCCTGAATTCAAACACAGGCCTCACGCTTGTAAGGCGAGTGTTCTAAACACCACTGAGCTACAGGAGCTCCAAATACAAGTGATATGGAGCTGCGAGTAAATGTTACCGTGTAATCACACTGTGTGATGTGCTGCTACAAAGGCTTGACATCTAGCCCAATATCTGTCGTGATACTCCATATGGTTTATGGGATCTACGCTCAGTGTCTGGCGCTGATATCACAGAAACATGCTGCAGATTACCGGCTGTTATAATAATAGCAGCGAGAAATAAAAGCCAGTGACAGGTGAATGTTTGTCATTGCTGGTGGAATTATTTCCCCCTCTCCCCCCCCCCCCCCCCCCGCTCCTCCCCACATGCTCGCACAGCAGCAAAACATAGATTAATTCGACCCCGCGAGTCTGTGCGGCTCTGCATCAAATTGTGTCCCTGTAGAAAACCTCGCTTGCATTGCTGCAGAGAATATTGTTGTTTTGTTGCTGACTCGTTTCAAAGTCAATGTTCCAAACATCCGTTATTACCCCAATAATTCACTGGCAGCAAATATCCTGTACATTCTGTGAAGTGCTTTGGGATTATAAAAGGCACAATATTACATGTGAGGATTATTATTATTATTGTAGGGTAATAGGACACACTTTGGCTGAGATTATTGAGAATGTGAAACTGCTGGCGCCAGTAGCTTCCACATCTGTGTAATTGTGTGCGGATGTTTGGACGTCTTGTGTCATTTCCATTTCTACGCAGAACGTTGATGGTGCCAAGGTCGGGCTCCCTGCTCTGAAGCTTCCGTTTGATTTTAACACCCCCCAAAAAAATGCATCCATCTGATCAGCGTGAAGGGTTCACACGTCTGGGACCAGAACAAATACAGAGTTAATAATAATTTCTGGTTATTCTGCTCATCAACTGGCAACTTCCCAAACATATCACAGCCGCCTGATTGAATAAATAAAAAACGATTTACTTACAGACCCTCCCCTCTCCCCCAAACACACACACACACACATTCACTTGGTACTGTACTTATGCACATAACTCACCAGTGAAAATGACCAACTTAAACCTACTTTAAGTTATTTGGAGGATTTATACATAAAGCCGTGGGCAGTTTGAAATAATTCCAGGGCTGCAAATTAATCAATACAACGTGATCACTGTAATGTAATCAATGTATTCACAGGGTGTCCATTCACCTCTTGGAATCAATCAAGTTTTTGCCATTTTCTATTTTAAAATGTTGACATGTTTATGTTTGTTCTGGCAGAATGCCCTGCAGTTGAATTTCAAGTCAGATTTGCACAGTTGTGGCAGATTCTGAAATGTGACACAATATTAACACACAAATATCAATAGGTTCTGACCTGATTACTGCAATCTCTCACCAGGAACTGGTTAAACAGGAATTGATCAGTTGAAAATCACTATGGTTTAGTGAGAGGTAGCTTTGTCTTCACAGGGTTTCTGTGTACAACAGCAAAATGACATGAGGACCTCCCAAGGTGCTGACCAGACAGGGATCGTGGTAGTCAGGGGTAGTGTAGTGACTGGATGTTTGTAGGTGAAAATATCACATTGTTGTGAAAATAGAAGTGAGTGCTTCTCAGTTTGTTGCTAACAAAGGTAAGTGGCAGATTGTGAGGACATCAATTTGTCCAGATCGAGCGAATGGACGGCTCAAGGAAGATAGAATTGTTAGACAGCAAAGACTGATGCAGTAAACTTGGGACCCAGGAATAATGGTGGGAATACTAAATAGTATCTAAATAGGAGGCCATTAATCATTCATACGAAAATGGGCCAATCTATGGGAAATGTTCCTTAAGTGTTTCCCCCAACTTAACTTGTGGCTTGGCACCTCTATAGGTACCTTGTCTACACATGAACCACAAGCCTACATAAACAAATGCCCCCCACCTTGTATCCTCTGCCCAATCCTTCTGATAATACCTGACTACCAATGTACATTGTTCTTGTGAAGGATGTCCCCCCCTCTCCACCACCCAACCTTAGAATTTTGGACCTTCTTTTGGACCAGCGGTTCTCAATCAGGGGTACATATACCCCAGGGGATACAAAATTACTTCCAGCGGGTACATGTGGCGGTACATTGATTTATTTAGCTCTCTTATTTAGCGTTTTACAGCCTTCCAAATTATATAGTTAATTGTTATTCCCCTCGTTTTTTATGTGCTAGTTACCGTATTTTGTTATATAAGAAAAGCTTGGTCATAAAATGCATGTGGAATGGGGGGTACACGATAATGTTAAAAATTAAGAAGGGGTACATTACTGAAAAAGGTTGAGAACCACTGATCGAGAAACACAGTCATACCTTTTCTATAAAGCAAACATTTCCCACAAGGTTAAAATCCAATGGGTTTGTAATCTTTTTATTCTGACAGCATCTGCTCCGAGGACAGCCTCGCTCACTTTCCATTTCTCTTGAATGGTTTCTGTGGCAAAAACGTCCTTATTTAATTGTTATAATAATAATATGGTCCTTGCATTTGATATAGGGACTTATCACATCTTCTAGACTTCTCAAAGCACTTCACAGAATATACCGTGAAGTGAATTAACCGTATATTTGTGGGAGATTTGTGTCAGTCATGGATTGAGTGACAAATTATTAATATGATGATTTTTTTTTTCCCCCACTAAAATTGAAAGGATTATTACCCATCGAAAAGCAATCCACTAATCAACCGGGTTCCTGTTTACTGCCGGGTAAACAGTGGAGTGCGGAGTAAGGAAACTTGGAATTTCCCAGGAATTGAATCCAGGTCCGCTCACTAACAAGATGAGTGGTCTATCTACTGAGCTACAGGCCTCCAATTAAAGCTGTCATCTACTTACAGAGCTGGGTGGAGTTATATCTTGTTTCCTAATTTTGATGCCCCTTTACATGGATTTCCTACAGCTCGGGCAGGATACAAAGCCGGGTCCTATCAGTGAGGTGTGCTCCTCTCTACGCCACCACCTCTGAAATACTAACATTACACTGACTTTAGTTCAAAACTGTTTATTGGCAATTGTCAACAGTAAGAATTAACAAACACATAACTCAAACACATGACTTACTTAACTTTTAGACTCCAACACAGTTGATTCCAGGATCACAAAATGTCTATAGTGAAGGTTCCACATGTTCTTACTGTCTAATGGCTCCCTTACCTTCTAGTACCTCAATCAAGCAGCCATTCTTCATGTGTCAGTGTAGTGGGAGACATTTAACTGCCAGGATGATTAAACTTGAATCCAGTCTTGTCCTCATCAAATGGTCACAAATGCACCCTTTCTTGCACCTTGGGGCATCCTCCTGATGTGAAAGGCGATATACAGCTGTAATTTGTTGTTGCTGTTATTGGTCTAGTAGGGGAGGGGGCACGAGATACTGATTAACATTAGGAAATTCAATGATCTTTCCTTCTATGTATAGAAACTGAGTTGCCCCCTGCTGTAGATGATACTAACTTAGAGCAACCTGGAAAAGCAACCTGGGCTACTTTGGGTTTGAAGGGTTTGAAACGTTAATGAAAATCTGAACACTCTGAACATTCAACTGTTCTACAAACCAATTCTGTGCTCACCTCCCAACCCAATTGCAAAAGCGTCGTTGAGTTTTCAGCACTAGTTTGACTCTGCTCCCCATCCCCATCGTGTGAATCTCCCTCCCCTTTATGCCTGTGTCACCCCCCCCTTCCCTCTTCCTCTGGCTCATTGTCACTGTGTCACTGTGAAGTGCTCCAGGATTCTACCATGGATGCTATATAAATGCAATATATGTATAAAGTGCGCTATATAAATGCAAGTTATTGTTGTTGTAAGTGTGTATTATATGCTGACAGTAAATTTCTATCTTTCTCAACACATGAAGAATGGCTCTGTCAAATCCTGTTCCACATCACTAGCCTGACATTGTGTGTTTGTGTCTCCAACTACATAACACATTCAGGCAACAAATCCAGGGGTTCAAGCTACAAACACGCAAACTGTGCCATCATCCTTCACATTTCTGCTCAGCAAATCCATTCATATCCTTCCAGATCGCTCCCCACCCTGGGTATCATGGTTTAGACATCAACAACAGTGTTTCCTGAACTTAAGAAGGTATTTACATTTGTTACAACCCATTGAAGTATACTGTACAACAGGCTCATCACTTCCAGACCAAGGCACCGCACGTAATAATTTATCGATTGATTCGAACAAGGTTCATGTCTTCACATGTTCACAACACAACAGTCATGCGCGGGAAACATGCACAAGGTCACACTAGCTCACGAAGCTGCACAATCTGAATGCTTTTACGAGGTTTGAAATACCGTGCTACAAACAGTTTGAATACGAGTGCGTT
The DNA here is from genome assembly GCA_035084275.1 of Hydrolagus colliei. NCBI lineage: Eukaryota > Metazoa > Chordata > Chondrichthyes > Chimaeriformes > Chimaeridae > Hydrolagus > Hydrolagus colliei. The sequence continues at coordinate 9,747,569 of CM068760.1, read as the reverse complement.
TTTTTCCCCAAAATCTTCTCGTTTGTTCAAATACTTTCTCCTCCAGAAGTGGGAACCCCGAAAGTCCTTCTCTTTCTTGACCAGAGTTGCCGAGGTCAACTGTGGCCTCTTGCCTGTTGAGCTCCAGTTGAGATCAGGAAACTCAAACTGGGTTCGGGATTGAAGCCCAAGCTCTTCCTGATGTGCCAGGCTCAGCTCCTCGCTGGATGAAGGTGCTGAGTTTGTTGCTGGAAGAACCCACTTGTTTCTGGTTTCTGGTTTGATGAGTCTCCTCGTACAGCATTAAACATAAGAGCCATGTGCCGGCGACCAGCACTGTACAGCAGTGGGCATTGTTGGCAATAACCTGAGCCACAATACTCAGGAATCAGTCAACAACAACAACAAAAAAAAACTTCAATTTATATAGCGCCTTCCACACCGGACGGCGTCTCAGAGCGCAGGCCTGCGCTGTGCAAATATTTAAGCGCAGGTCCCAACACAACAACAACAACAAAATTACATTTAAAGAGTGCTTTTAATGTCGGGAGGATGTCCCAAGGCGCTGAACAGTCAGGATGGGACCCGAGCAAGGGAGAGGGGCAGGGTAGTGGGGGGAGGCGCGGGAGAGAGTTAGGAAGGGAGGGAGAGAGTTGGGAGGGCAGCAGCAGGCACAGTCGAAGAGGAGGGTCTTGAGACCGGCCTTGAAGGAGGCGAGGGAGGGAGTGAGGCGAAGGGACTGTGGGATGGAGTTCCAGAGTGTGGGACAGAGAGGCTGAAAGCCCATCCGCCAACGGTATGTCGGTTCTGGTGGGAGGACATGGAGCAGGCCAGAGCCCAAGGATTTCATTGCAGATTACATGATAAAAGATGGGAGCCGCAGATAATATCATAATAATAATAATCCTTACATTTGATATGGCGCTTTCCACATCTTATCAACGTCCCAAAGCGCTTCACAGAATATACTGTAAAGTGAATTGACTGTATATATTTGTGGGCGAATCGCGGCAGCCAATTGCGCACAGCAGTGTCCCACACACAGTCGTGGATTGAAATGACCAATTTTATTATTGTGTTTTTTTTGGAGGGATTATTATTAGGCGTGTGGAGTAAGGAAACTTGCCCAAGGTTTCGCCCTGACCTGCCTGGATTTGAACACAGGTCTTCCCACATTGGTCTCCCCAGCTTGCAAGACAAGTGCTCTAACCACTGAGCCACGGGAGCTCCAAGTGATACTTGGATCAGACTGATGGATCAGACTTCCTGCTGACGTGAAGCGCGCTGTACAAATGCAATTTGTTGTTGTTGTTATTATTACTGTTTCTCCAAGTGACCAGATAATGATGTTTGCATCGAGCTCTGTCAGGCACAGGGCCACGGAAACGTCAGTCTGTAACGCCAGCCTACTTACAATAGAAACCCACTTCTATTCAAAATATAATATAGACCCAAGAGGGCAGGGCACATTGCCACCCACTGAGTGCCAAGCCCTCGGATTCAATTACATCGCAATGTATTACAATGGGAAGCAGCTGTTCCTCTCTCTCTCTCTCTCTCTCTATACAACACCAGACTTCGCAAGTTTCTCATTCAATTTTGGTTGTCTTACTGCTCACTGATAAACTGATGTATTTTTGCCCCGATTCTTCCCGTTAAAAAAAAAGGGATTTCTCAGTTACCGTTACTGTAAGAGCTGCTCACTGGCAAGCCATCAGTTGAACTCTGAAGTGGGGCCAGTGACAGAGTGCGCAGTCAATCTGTAGCGATCCTTTAGCCAACAGAAGGGGGAGCATTCGATTCACTTAACACCGATGGAGGTGATTATGTGGAATCAATGTCCCAGAGAGAGAGAGAGAGAGAGAGAGAGAGAGGTGGCGGAGACAGATAGTTTTGGGGTTTCCAGAGTGGTTTAGATCAGTTGTGACTTGGGGGTTATGAAAGGTAGAGAGCAACGGTGCAGTATTTAGCAACCAGGCCTGGTAGGTGGACATTGAAGTGATTTTCCAAAAAGGCACATTCCTGCGGACATTACATTAATAATAATTAGGGAATAATAATTAGTTTAGCTCGCGTCTCCCAGTCTACGGGTCTGTTAACTACAGCAAGGCCTAGACATTTATGAAGTGTCAGATCAGTTGAGTTTTTGTACCTGTGTCCATCACACTCAATGTGCTCACAGTGACTGTAAATAGTAAATCAGTGTGTTCACAGTGACTGCTCACTAGATCATAGTGTAGTTACAGTGACTGCTCACTATGTCACACTGAGTGTGTTTGTAGTGACTATTCGAGTGCCCTGCTGTCAACTAAATAATTGTTGTGGAGTGTCTGGCACAATGGGTGGTTAGGGAGTGGGTGGCTGGGGAGTGAGTAGTTGGGGAGTGGGTGGCTGGGGAGTGAGTAGTTGGGGAGTGGGTGGCTGGGGAGTGAGTAGTTGGGGAGTGGGTGGCTGGGGAGTGAGTAGTTGGGGAGTGGGTGGCTGGGGAGTGAGTAGTTGGGGAGTGGGTGGCTGGGGAGTGAGTAGTTGGGGAGTGGGTGGCTGGGGAGTGAGTAGTTGGGGAGTGGGTGGCTGGGGAGTGGGTGGCTGGGGCTCTGCCTGAACAGGGCTGTGGAGAGGTTTTGGCTTTGGCCTCTATAGATGTCTCCGGCAACTGGGGGGAAATACTGACTAATGTGACTGTGGTTTCTAAGTGCTTTATCATTGATTTGCTGCAATGTAAATAGATGGTTTGCGAAGCAGCAGGCTAGGCAGCTGTAGTGTTAGTGATAGGGGTGGTGGGGGTGGGGATGAGCTAACGTCTGTCCGTGGGGCTGGGAAATGTGACGAAGTCGAACCCCAGGATCGTGGGGAGCCCGGCATTGTTCCATGAATTGATTTGGCCCCTGGCGAGTGTACGGTGCGGTGGGCTGAAGAAACACTCCCTGTCCCCCCATCACAAACGCACACACACGTGCAGACATAGACAGACTCACACGCGCACACACGAACACACACGCAGACACACAATCTGTGCACAGATCTTCTCCACCGCTATCCAAGCCACTACATAACCGAGCAGGTGAAGCCGCAGCAGTCCTTCAGCAGAGTCAGCCCCGTTTTAGCCATGAAGGGGGCGGATGTCTGGTGCCCTCGCGCTGCCCGCTTTGTCTCCTTCACAGCATCTGTGGGACCGACCACAGCAGCAATTGACAGAATGCCAGCGGGTGAATAGACATACAATTCACCAGTGACTAGAGCAAACCATGGCAAAGCTAACCTGGCGCGAGGTTATTTTAATACTGTCAGAATATTCTTTGTACTGTATTTATCACATCTCCACCATCGGAATCCTCCGCTCCACGATCGGCGGCTGTGCCTTCGGCCACTATGCCCTGAGGCTCTGGAACTCCCTTTGCCTCGCCCCCCCCTCTCTTCCTACCTTCAGGTCTCGGCTAAAGACCTTTCTTTTCGAACCTTTCGGTGCTTCCGGTCACCTTTTCCCCCTTCCCCCTGGCCCGGCCCCGGGATCCGTTATTGGGAAATGCTCTGAGACGCCGTTCGGCCGTGGAGGGCGCTATAGAAATCCAAATTGTTGTCATCGTTGTCGTCTTCGAGACGTCTCAAAGCGCTTCACAGGATATATTGTAAAGCACAGTGACTGTGTGTTTTAGTGGGCAGTCAATTCTGCACAGCAGTGTTTCACAAACAGTGGTGGATTGAGTGACCTTATTATTATTTTTGGAGGGATTAATATCCCTGAAAAGCAATCAGCCAATTGACTAACAAGTGGGTTCCTACTCACTAACAGGAACTAATAGGAATCTATAATAATAACAATAATGCTTGCATTTGAAATAGCGCTTTTTCACATCTTCTAGACGTCTCAAAGTCCTTTACAGAATATACTGTAAAGTGAATTGACTGTATATTTGTGGGCGAAACATGGCAGCCAATTGTGCACAACAGCGTCCCACAAACAGTCGTGGATACGAGCTCTTGGGGCTGGGGGGGGTGTCAGTGTGAGGATATATTTGATGTAACCCTTTATCACATCGTTGAGTCATCTCAAAGCACTTTATCTCCGCTCCTTTATTCTGCCTCTGTCGTTCCCGGTGTTTGCTGGGATTTGACCTTAAACCAATCCATAAACATTGCAGCAAATTCAGAGAGAACAAAAAGCTGCAGGGAAAGCGCTTTATAAGATTGTCCTCACCGGCCGAAACTTACTTGTTCTTTTGTAGTTGTTGCTGGATAATTTAGTCTGCAGAAAATCGGCCATTTCCTTGTCTTCCTCTCGCTCTCTGTGACAAGAGACCAGAATTAAAGACAACAACAAATTTGTTTAGCTCCTTTCACCGTGAAGGATTTGGACCCGAGCAGGGGGTTGGGTGGTTGGGAGAGCAGGAGAGTAGAGGTAGGAGGCCTCTGCACTGACCAACACCCGCTCCTCACACTTATACCAACATCTCCGCCATTTCCAAAGCTCAATTTAGAATCTCGGGGTACCTCAGTCGTTCAAATTCAACATCATCCACCAGGAAGTCTCTGGTCTCCACGAGTTTGTGAATCTGTTGCAATAATTCCTCTTCCTTCTGTTTATCCTCGTTCGATTTGTCCTTATCTGCGTTTTTGTAAACCAGAGGCGTGGGGTTAAACAAACGCACACTGTAACAATTCGCCCTCAAGTCACAGCCGCGAGTGTGAACACCCAAAGCCCACGACATCGTCAGTGATTAGTGAGCAGTCTGCAGAGTAAATAATACTAATAATCCTTTCATCTCACACAGTGCCTTATCATGTCTCAAAGCGCTCCACAGGCTATAAGTGTATTGTGTGGGCAAAACAGCCTGTTCTTGACATTGCTCTAGTTAGCATCAGGTTTAGTGCTAGTTGTATGTAACATAAAACATTCCCTGCATCGGGGCAGAGTGAAGAAATTCAGAGGTATCGACAAATCTGCCACCATCCCACGTCTGAACTCCTACAAGGCAAAGGACAACCGACAACAAGAACTTGCCTTTCTCTATCACCCTCCACGCAGGGGAGAGTCCCAGAGCAGTTCATATGGAGTCCTGTAGTGCGGTGGTTAGAGCACTCACCTTGCAAGTGAGTCATCTGGGTTAATTTCCAGGCAGGGGGAAACCTTGGGCAAGTTTCGTTACTCCACACGCCTGATATTCATCCCTCAAGAAAACAATAATAATTTGGTCACTCAATCCACGACTGTTTGTGGGGACGCTGCTGTGCGCAATTGGCTGACGTGTTTCACCCACCAATATACAGTCAATTCACTTTACAGTATATTCCGCGAAGTGCATTGAGACGTCTAGAAGACGTGAAAAGCGCTATATCAGATGAGAGGATTATTATTACAGTAATTATTATGTACAATCAGCTGGCGAAGCGCACTCACCGGGAATGGACACCAGTTTCTGTAACTCTTTCTTGAGTCGAGTTATTTCCTTGCAGAGTTGTATGTCATCCATCCTGAGAGAAGCGGCCACAGGAAATAGCAATGAGTCATCAACGTTAACAATCCTTTTCCAAGTGCATTTCAAAAGAATCTGACACCCGAGCGATTTTATGCTTACTGTACTGACAAACGAACTGTCATTTTGCCAAGGTAAACTATAATAGGCCATTTGCAACCATTGTACAGCACCACAGTTTGTGAATATATTAGCACGGCTTTGTATGAAATAACAACACCAGTCTTCTCACTGTCTGATTAAAAGTTGCGCGAGCTTAGATTGCACATCAACAGGATATTAACTAATTACAGTATTAGCTCCCCCACCTCCCCGCCCATGCAATGAGCGAAACATAACAACTTTCAATATCAGAAAATCACATTATAAAATGTACAACAAAATTACATTTGTAATAATAATACTCACATTTGATATACATGTAAGTATTCTTATCGACGTCTCAAAGAGCTTCACAGAATATACTGTAAATTGACTGTATATTTGTGGGCGAAACGCGGCAGCCAATTGCGCACAGCAGCGTCCCACAAACAGTCGTGGGTTGAAAATGACCAAATTTATTATTGTGGGTTTTTTTGGATGAATTATTATTAGGCATGTGGAGTAATGACACTCACCCAAAGTTTCGCCCTGCCCTGCCTTGATTAGAAAAACAGGTCTCAGGCTTGTAAGGCGAGTACTCTAACCAATGAGCTACAGGAGCTTCATACTATTTGTATAGCGCCTTTCACGTTGGAAGGCTGTCCCAAGGTGCTGGACAGTCAATATGTGATTTGAAAAATAGATATACAGTATATATATGTATTTAATACAATGGAATATTTCCAAGTTCATTGCCTTTTCTAAAATCCTTTTCATGTACAGATTGATGGTTTGACTGTATGTAGCACTGTACACATCACCCCTAACGGGACAATTCCTTTGAGCTTCCAGGTGTCACTCTTAAAGAAAGCCTGAGCTGCTAAATGAACAGTTCCTTTGGCCCCATACAATTCACTTTATAGTACAGTATACAAAAACAAAACAAAAATACTTCAGATGCTGGAAATCTGAAACAAAAACAGAGAGCTTGGAAAACTCAGCAGGTCAGGCAGCATCTACGGAGAAAGGAAAGTGAGTCAATGATTCAGGTCCACCATCCTTCATCAGAACTGGGTTGTGGACCCAAAATGTTGACTCACTTTCCGTTCTCCATGGATGCTGCCTGACCTGCTGAGTTTTCTCAGCTCTCTGTTTTTGCTTCACTTTATAGTATATTCTGTGAAGCGCTTTGAGACGCCTCAATAAGGCACTACATCAAATGCAAGGATTATTATAAGCCTACCCACTCCCCTAGATACAACAGTCACCTCCGCTCCCTTAAATCCCAACCCCATTTTCTCAAGACCTTCCTTTTTGTTCGTGCCTATGTTCACCTCCGCCCTTCCTCTCCCCCTGGCTCGGGATCAGATTCCGCCACTGTCAAGTCCTCCGGGACGCTGCCGCCAGTGAAGGGAGCTATATAAATGGAAGTTATAAATAGGGGCATAGAATACAAAAGTCAAGAGGTTATGATGAATATTTATAAAATGCTAGTTAGGCCTCAATTGTGTTCAGTTCTGGGTACCACACTTTAGGAAAGATGTTAAGGCTTTGGAGAGGGGAGAAAGGAGTTTTACCAGGATGGACCTTAGTTATGAGGAGAGGTTAGCGAAACTAGGATTATTTTTCCCTAGAGCAGAGAAGATTAAGAGGGGATTTAATACAGGGTTTTCAAGAACATGAGAAGTTTAACCGAGAAAAACTGTTTCCACTGGCAGTAACCCGAGGACACTGATTTAAGAAAGATGTTAAAAGAAACAGAGGGGAGGAAAAAAAATGTCACCCAGCAAGTTGTTAGGATCTGGAATGCATTACCTGAAAAGGTAGTGGAAGCCGATTCAACAACAACTTTTAAGAGAGAAGTAGATGGGTGTTTTTCAGAGCCGGCGCAGGCACGATGGGCCAAATAGCCTGCGGTTATGATTCTATGATAAATGCAAGTTTGTTGTTGTTGTTGTTGCTGCAGGAAGTGCCATTCTTCTGAACAAGATGTCCAATAGCTTAGTGGTTAGAGCACTCGCGTTACAGGTGAGAGACTTCCAGGCTGGGCGAAACCTTGGGCAAGTTTCCTTTACTCCACACGCCTGAGAATAATCCCTCAAAAAATAATAATAAATTGGTCATTTTCAATCCATGACTGTTTGTGGGACACTGCTGTGCATGATTGGCTGCCACATTTTTCCCACAAATATACAGTCAATTCACCTTACAGTATATTCCGTGAAGCGCTTTGAGACATCTAGATGACGTGATACAGTGCTACATCAAATGCAAGGTATATTATTATATCAAGATGAGTTCCTAGACCTTGTGCCTTGTACAACAATCCTCCAACTAAATTAGTCATCCATTTTATCACCCTTGCAATATGCAAATGTCAATGAATTCAGACTATAATAGGCTATAAATATACTTGCAGGTTATTAGTTTTGAAGCACTTTGAGATGTTTAGACATTATTGGCAATACAGCAAAATGCAAGGATGATTAAATTATAATGCAAGAACATTGTATTAAGTTTTAATAAAACACAACCTTGTCAGCTAATGCTATTCCCAAACCTACCTTATTGTTCCAATCCTATTAAATAATGTTCTGCTGGGAAATGCCAAGACCTAAGAACAGCATGTGTGGATCAGAAATCTCACTGAGCAAATCGGAATGCTGGCCCATAACAAATGGACTTGGAAGCATGTTCAACGATGACATGAAATACTGAAGTTAAGTACTGTACAATGAACTGCCATGTACAATGGGAGTAGAGAATGCATTCAGCCTCTCTGCCTCCACCCTTTGCAGCTCCATCTCACAGTTCCATTGCTTCACTCTCTCCCTTAAGAATAATAATAATAATCCTTGCATTTGATATAGTGCTTTTCACATCTTATCGACGTACTCAAAGCGCTTCACAGAATATACTGTAAAGTGAATTGACTGTATATTTGTGGGAAAACCCCCGCAGCCAATGGCGCACGGCAGTGTCCCACAAACAGTCGTAGATTGAAATGACCAATTTTATTATTGTTTTTTTTTGGACGGATTATTATTAGGCGTGTGTGTGGAGTAAGGAAACTTGCCCAAGGTTTTGCCCTGATCTGCCTGGATTCGAACACAGGTCTCATGCTTGTTAGGCAGGAGCTCTAACCACTGAGCTACAGGAGCCCTTGCCCAAGGTACATCCCAACAGGATGACTGCGACTTCGGCCATGCTCCACCTTCCCTGCCCTCTACCCTTCCCTGATACCAAACCCCTGCTCGGGACTGAAACCACTGACTTGCCAGTGCTTTGGGACATCCTCCCGGCGTGAAAGGCACTATACAAATATAATTTGTTGTTGTTATTGTTTATTAATGTGTTTATCTGGCTGTATGGATTGCATTCTCTCACCTATGAGGATTGTGGCCTCGAGTCCCATGTTGAGACTTTCAACTTTCAGCCAAACTGCAGCGAAATTGATCATCCATCAGCCAAACTCCCACTCAGTTCATGTGCACTGCTATGCGCAATTGGCAGCCGCGTTTTGCCCACAAAATATACAGTCACTCCACTTTACATTATGTTCTGTAAAGCTCTGAGGATTTTAAAAGTGCTATATCAAATGCAAAGATTATTATCATTATTTGCCTATAAAAACACTAATGAACACTTCACTCCACGATTACCCCAGTCCTTGCCAGACTTCATTGGCTCCCTGTCCAGGGAAAGGATCGATTTCAAGATCCTCACTCTTGATTTCAAGTCTCTCCACTCCTCTGCACCCCCTACCTCTCTGACCTCCGCTCTCCCCAACACAGCACCCGTTACCTTCGCTCCTCTGGGTCTGCCCTCCTCCTTGTCCCCCGAATTCTCTGCTCCACTATCAGCGGCCGTGCATTCAGCCACTTCGCCCCGAGGCTCTGGAACTCCCTTCCTCACTCCCTTCGCCTCACCCCCCCCCCCCTCTCTTCCTTGTTTCAGGACTCAGCTGAAGACCTTTCTTTTCGACCGAGCCTTCGGTCACCTTTCTCCCCCTGCCCCTGGCTCGCCCCCGGGATCCGCTATTGTGAAGACGCCGTCCGGCGTGGAGGGCGCTATATAAATCAAAGTTGTTGTCGTTGTTGTAATACGCCAATAATTACTTTCAGATGTTGACCCATATAGGTGCTACATTATAGAGAAGCATTTTTTCCCCCCTTTTCTGTATACGTATCGCACACACGATCGAGAGAATTCGGTCGAAAATATCGCTCAGGTTTAGGAAATGTTTCCAAAGAACGAATCCCACTTTGTCAAGCCTGGAAGACTCTGAGGAGATGGAACCAAAGATGACGTCGCTGGCAATGCGAAACGAGCGCTGTATACAGGCGGGATAAATCACTGACAGCCTCAGATTTGGCTGCTGCTGGGGAACCAGTCATACATTGACCTTTTTTATTTCTTATATCAGACGAATCCCCTAGCTGCGGCTTGATAAACTGTGAGTGATTGTACAAGGCCCAACAGAATGGACGCTGGCAGGGAATGGTACGAAATTCTGTCTCCTTAAGTGACTTCTGACAGGCGGTGTGAGCCGAGCAGATTTCCCCACTGTGGGGAATCAGTCGGTACTGAGCCACAACAGATATGTGGATCAAGGGAACATGTTATGAGGATTCAGATGACAAACTGCTGGGCAATTAATTCATAACTTCAGCTAAATCCCTCCTTGCTACTGTCTTGTAATCCAGTCTCTTTTGTCCCATTTCTTTATTTGATGTTCCTTGTACATAACGGGGATTGATAGGTTGGATACCGGCAGCTCCGCACAGTACTGTATGTACAGTGTTTCAAATGAGGCAAATCTCCTTTTAAGCTGCTCTGCAGAGAGCCAGAGAGAACCAGACAGAAGAAGCTGTTACATTCACCACTACCACAGGAGTCCTGTAGCTCAGTGGTTAGAGCACTCGCAAGCGAGAGTCCTGGGTTTGATTCCTGGGCAGCTCAAAACGTTGGGCAGGTTGCCTTACTCCACACGCGTTTGTTTACTCAGGAGTAAGTAGAAATCCGACTGTTAGTCAATTGGCAGATTGCTTTTACGGGGGTAATAAACCTTTCCCCCACCAAAATAATACTAATAATACTAATAAATAATAATAATTTGGCCATTCAATCCACATCTGTTTGTGGGATGCTGTGCGCAATTAGCTGCTGCATTTTGTCCACAAAATATAGTCAATTCACTTTACATTATACTCTGTTAAGCGTTTGAAATGTGTCAAAGTCCTGATAAGGTGCTATATTGAAAGGATAATTATTATTATAATAGCACAGAATCTCTCTTTTTCTCCAACCATCTTCTTAAATACAGTACTTAGTTAGTTCAGTTCCCAAGCCTACAAACTCATTCATTTCATGACTGTCAGAACTTGCTGTGGGAAACATTGGCTGCTACATTTTTCTACAAATACACAATACTTGACATCAATTATCTGTTTCGAGCTTTGAGGTATGTCCAAATAACAGGCTCTGTATTAAATGCAAAGACAATTGATTAAATCTTCAGTGTTATTTGCTTTGTTAGCTGTCAGTCTGACACACGTGAAAATCCATTCAAACTAGACAAAATATGGACCGTAATCAGATTGGTGATAAGAACTTTGATTTAAAAGAACATCTCAAAGAATTTAGGATATAATAATACAAGTAATCGTTGCATTTGACGTAGTGTCTTTTCACATCGTTGAGATGTCTCAAATCTCTGCACAAGGTATACTGTAAAGTGTAACAACAACTAGCAAACAACAACAAAATTACATTTATAGAGTGCCTTTCATGTTGGGAGGATGTCCCAAGGTGCTGAACAGTTAGGAGTTGGGACTCGAGCATGGGGGAGGGGCAGGGGAGGTGGAGGGTAGGGAGATAGGTGGGAGGGCGGCAGAAGGCACAATCGAGAAGTAGGGTCTTGAGATTGGCCTTGAAGGACGCAAGGGAGGAAGTGAGGTGAAGGAACTGTGGGATGGAGTTCCAGAGTGTGGGAGGAGAGAGGCTGAAAGCCGGGCCACCGATGGTAGGTCCGGTCGGGTGGGGGACATGAAGCAGACTGGAGCCCACTGAACAGAGTGGGTGGACAGGCTGGTAGGATAGACTGTGTGCTTTGTGGGCAAATGTGGCAACCAATTTGTGCAAGGCAATGTCCCACAAATAGCCATGCAGTGAGTGACCAATTTTATTGGGGGGAGAAGGGGGAGGAGGGAAGGTTGAGGGAGGTGGTATTTTATTGGCGGGGGTGACATTTTGAGAGTATTCTATTTGAAAGCAGGAAGAGGTAGCAAGGCAAAATGATTTAAGAAGTGTGTTCCAGAGGACAGGAGTGGAGTTGCCTGAAGGATTCAACCATTGATGGTGAAGGACAGAAGTGGGGAGTGAGTGATTAGCTCAGAAAATCAGAAGAGTGGACTCGGGTATACATGGAAAACAAGGATGGGAGAGAATATGCTTATCAGTGCAGTGAATAATGCGCACCTGCATCACGCGAAAGGTTTACAAGACAATTCTGAGGCAATGAGGAGAATAGAAGTGTTTAAAGCCGAGGCTCAGTGTTGCAGAAATCACTCGATTGGCATTTCTGATTGCATTTCCCAAAAGCTTTGGTTTAGTAGCTGCTCTGCGGAGAGACCTGACCACTTATATAACTGAGTCAATTACATGCCATTTTGCTAATTACCAACCAGCGTTAAATCTAACCACCTAAGCCCACTCACTACAGCTGTGCTCACAGCACCTCGTATAGCACTCAGTTCCTTTCCTACGTACACTTTGCTCTGCAGACAATAACTCGCTTTATAGTTTATGCACCAGCCTTCCAGAGCTGTATTGAGTTACGTTCTATGTGACACCCAGGGATAAAGTTGCAGGAAAATCAGAAAGCCAAACTAGGTGGATAAATAGTGGACCATCCATTAGAGGAAGCTGTGATTGAAAAGTGCAGGGTGGCCGGTTATTATAACACAATGGTTTGGGTCCATTATCTCCATCCCCACTTTATAAAGAGACATGCTAAAATATGGCCTCCTTCCGAATCATCGGGTAAGCCTTGATATCACTCTCTACATATTGTGAACTAAGCTGAACACAGGAAGTGATGGATCACTTTTCCAGGAGGAATAATAATTCCTTCAAAGTGATTTAGTCACTCGACTGTTTGTGGGTCACTGATGTGCGCAATTGGCTGGCACATTTCGTCCACAAAATATACAGTCAATTAGCTTTACAGTATAGGTATGTTCCGTGAAGCACTTTGAGATGTTTCGTATCCACAGGACACACCTGTTGTACAAGAGCTCAGGTGAGTTATAGCAGGGTTGCCCTGCACTTATAGGACTGGTTTTAGTTGCCTGGGCAAATATAATGTGTATAATGTGGAGCTCCTGTAGCTCAGAGGTTAGAGCACTCGCCTTACAAGAGTGAGACCTGTGTTCGAATCCAGGCAGGTCAGGGCGAAACCGTGGGCAAGTTTCCTTACTCCACACGCCTAATAATAATCCGTCCCCAAAAAAACACAATAATAAATATTGGTCATTTTCAATCCACGACTGTTTGTGGGACTGCCACGCGTGCAATAGACTGCCACATTTCACCCACAAATCTACAGTCAATTCACTTTACGGTATATTCTGTGAAGCGCTTTGAGACGTTTAGAAGACGTGTAAAGCTCTATATCAAATGCAAGGATTATTATTATTATTATACAATAATACAATAATCCTTGTGTTTTATATAACACCTTAGCAAGTCATTGAGATATCTCAAAGCGCTTCACAGAAACACATTGTATAGTGAATCATCCCATGGCTACAAACTGAGAGATTCACCAAATGAATTTAAACTCCTAGCAGCAACTGTCAATATGTTCTCTTTTGAGATCGGAAATTGACTTTAAATTGTACTTTCCTTCCTCACACCAGCAGACGGACTGATTCAATCTTCACAATGCCGTTAAGGCAATTTAGAAAACGCAATGGTTACTTTAGGCATCTAATGGTCGCTGAGACTGAAGCACCTAATCTCAGATTCACTTCTGTGACTGTAAATTACTACTTCAGTGTGTGAAGAGCACTCCCACTCACTGCCATTGTACGGCTGGCCATCATGGCCTTGCTTCAGGCAGAACAAACATCGGATGCCAACACTGCAGAAAGGAAGGGTCTTGGCATGCGAGGAGGCTGTGTGTCATTGGGCAAATCCAAGGCCATAATGAAGCTCACCGTTTCCACCGGAAAAAGAACAATTCTCCTGAGACTGATTGGACACCAAGCTTATTCAATCCACTGTGGGAACGTTTCACTGGGAGGATGGATTCAATGATCAATATCATAACACTCACCAATTATTTAAAACAATACAGTAGTTTTATAGACTGGGGGGGGGGGGGGAATTTAATTAATTTGCCTTGCCGATATCCCCACACTTGCTTAAAACAAAATGTTGAATTATTATATGAGAATTCGGCAAATAATATTTAGCATTTCAAACCTATTCATTTTTTTCTAAGGAAATAGTGTCGTTCATCGCCGATCACTGCACACTGTTCTCTGGCCAAAGGCAGATGGCCTCTCACGCTCGCTGTTCAGAATAATGGATAAGAGTGATTAGAAAGTGTGGCATCGATTGGTACTGAAGTGGAATCTGGCCCCAATAATTCAGCATGTCCTGGCAAGGCACGGCAAAGCTGAGAAACCCCACCACACCTTCCATTCATTCAGTGGTCACTGTAGCACCCATGTTACAGAGTGAAACTCTGGTAACTCACATGTAGCGCAGTTCGGACTCTCTTCGAACTAGAATCTCTCTGATCCTCTCAATCTTGAAGAGTTCGTCTTCTATATTATCCACTGTTATGGTGGAGTCTGCCATTGAAATAACGTCCGCATCTGCGGGCAAATGAAAAGACAATTCAAGTGGCAATTCTGCATATGTGTGCTTACCAGCTACAGTATATTCTAGACCATTGATGGTCAACCAGCCTGAAATGGTCCATGGCCTGAAGCAACCCCTCCCCTCCAAACATACGCAGGAGCCTAGGTAAACCCCTGTTCAATCAGTAGTGGGTTTTTAGTTCATTCTTGATTGAATATTTTATTATTTATGGCATCAATCAATCAATACCCAATCACGAAAGTCTACTTTGATGGCCAAGTATAAAGTTTGGAGCAATCAAAACAACTTTACAATTCAGATAATCTTTTGGGATCATCTTAGAGTAAAATAAAAGTAATAATTTGTTCACACAATCCATACCGCTGTGCGCAATCGGCTGCCGCGTTTCACCCATTAAATACGCAGTCAATTCATTTTGCAGCGTATTCTGTAAAGTATTTTAACACAACTCAACAATATAGGCCATTTAAGAGTGAAATCAGGAAATATTGTTGCACTCATTTTCAGGTGGTAGAAGAATTCTCTCCCCAAAATGTTGCGGAGGCTGGATCCATCCACACACACACACACACACCTTGTTGATAACTTGTTGGTAGGTCAGGGTATTTAGTGATGTGGGGAGAAAGCGGGAAATTGGAATTGAAAGGATTGGTTGAGATCACCCATGAATCTAATGAAATGGCGGAACAACAACAACAACCACAAAAGTACATTTATAGAGCGCCTTTCACTTCGGGAGGACGTCCCAAGGCACTGGACGGGTTCGAAGGGCTGAATGGCCTACTCCTGTTCCGACGTTTCTATAACGTGATAAGGCAAGATACCAATTACAAGGTTTGTTATTATTATGATTATTATTATTGTAGCGTGAGATCAACCCGAGAGACCTTGTTTGCCTTCTCCCAACGAGGATGGCCACATTAGGCATCGGAGAAGCACAGGACCCCAGGAGCTCAGAGCTTGTCACAACCCGTTTCGTGGGCAACCGCAACTCGGCATCAAAACAAATGTGTGAGAGCATTTGTGACTATCCTCCTGCCCACAGGCAGCACACTCACACACACACACACAAATCCATTAGTTGCAAGCGGTTAGTTTGAGCCGCGGTTGTTGCTTGCCTCTCTGCATACCAATCACCGTGGATACCATACGAGCCTGGACAGCTGAGTGCTTCACTCACACATTCACAGCCCTTGTGCATCTGAGCACCTATCAGCATATACAATGTCAGCCTGGCTTCGACTGCATGACACGTTTGCTCAATACTGTTCACCGTAACCTTGCATTCTGAGGTGCTCAGTAACACTGCTATGCATTTAGCCTAAAGACCTCCCAACTCGTTCAGTCCAGTCACACAGCGCCGAGCAGCTGCCTGTGCGTTATTACCCCCATCTCATGAAATACACATCAGCAACTCATTACTCCTACCGCCAATTGGTTCCTCACTTTACAATTATTAACCTGACAGTAAAATAAAGTGAGTGTTGTCTGTCAAGATCACACTCTCAGTGGAAATGGAAGATCCAGTCAGGGAACTCGTAAATCACCCTCACACAGCCCCCACTGTATACACACACACACACACACCAGTCCACCTCTCCCCCCCACCCCCCCCCCCCCCCCCCCACCCACCCCCCAGTGTACATAGAGACACAGTTAACCCTACAAACCAAAGCTCTAATAGGTAGGCTGGTCCTCGCTGGACGAGCAGTGGGAAAGCTTGCCCACAGCGATAATCAATGGCAAACTGTGCGGTTTTCACTGCTTAAATTCTAGCAGTTACCCCAACGCACACTCCGGAGTCCCCCAAGCCTTGGCTCTTGCCAACCTGCGCCCAATAACCTCCGGGATTATGTAAAGCGGTTCGCGCCCCTCTAGCGAGAGGCAGAGTGCGCGTTCCATTCCAGCTGCCGCTCCCTGGGATCTCCATGTGTGCAACAACAACAACAACAACAACAACGTTTAATTTGTTTGGCGCCGTGTATAGGGCGTGTAGGCGGGACGCGTGGAATTGTCAGTTTGTTTGGGATACTCTGAAGCACGGCAATGGGTTTCCTCATGCGGCAGACACCCGACTGACACCCCAAACATACACACGCAGAGGGTCCCAGGATGACACGTAGATTTCAACATTTGGGGGCATCGAGCCTTAGATGCTCTTTGACTCTTTCCATTGTCGGCAAATTGTTACAGACATCGAAATGTCTGCTGTCCGTCATTCAAGATCCTGGTCCTCACATTCAAAGCCCTCCACAGCCTCGCCCCACCCTACATCCGCGATCTCCTAACCCCCTACCAACCTGCCCGCCCCCCCCTCCCCCCACCCCCCTCCGCTCAGCAGTCTCCGGCCTGCTCCACGTCCCGTGACCCACCCACCCCACCATTGGGCCAGGGAGGGGGAATGAGGCGGAGGGACCGCGGGATGGAGTTCCAGAGGTTGGGGGCAGAGTGGCCTTTAGCCACTCTGCCCCCAACCTCTGGAACTCCATCCCGCGGTCCCTCCGCCTCATTCCCCCTCCCTGGCCTCCTTCAAGTCCCACCTCAAGACTTTCCTCTTCGATGGACCCATCGGCAACTCCTAATCCCCCTCCCACCCCCCACCCCCCACCCCACCATCTGTCCCGTCCCATCAGACCAGCTCGGGTCTGAAACAGTGACCGTCCATCGCCTTGGGACGCCCTCCTGACGTGAAAGGCGCTATATATATACAGGTGTCATTTTGTCGTCGTTGTTCAAATGTTCGAACAGCCGAGCCATTGGCAGTGAACATCAGCTGTGGGCATTGAAACCCACCTCGTCCTGCAATTTAGATCTCAATTTCATCAACATTTGGGGCATCAAAGTGATATGTTTTGCTGTTCCAGGCAACCAATGGTGCGAAATGTGTGGAGACCCCCCCCCCCCCCCACTACTCTAACTACGGGATCATTGCATTTCATTACACCACACATGCCTGGCACCCTGAACTGCATGAATGGATGGATGGAATGAGGTCGATGGCTGGCTCATTAGTCCTGTACACACAGAGCCACACTGGCACCAATGATTTGTGTCACCCAGGCTGACATCGCTCAGGCTCAGGTCAGACACCAGCCATGAATTAGAGCCACGGAGGTGGGGGAGGGGGGGGGGGACAGGAAAGGGAGGGGGAGGCTACAAAACCAACCTTTCCCTGAAGTGACAGATCAGTGTCGCCCTCAACAAATCCCATTCCCGGCCACTGCTACACACTGTCCCTCTGTGAATACTGTACAATGTCAGTTACAGTGTATATCCTTCCCTACAGACCTCACCTCCCTCCCTCCCCACCCACACACCCCTGACTTGAGGCTGTTCCAATACCATTAAACGTCCCATAAATGTCCCAAATGCTCCACCTTTCCAGTGAAACACCCCAAAGGTGACACGAAAACTCCTGTTTTTTGTGCCGTCTATTGATCTGATGCATCACCCTGAGGTCTCTGTGCTCTAGCCCCCCCCCCCCCCCCCCCCCCCCCGACAGACAGAGACAGGGAGAGAACACACACACGCACACACACAGGGGCAGATAGAGAGACACACACACAGAGAGAGACACACACACACACAGACACATACACATAGACAGAGAGAGAGACACACACACACAGAGAGAGAGACACACACATAGACAGAGAGACACACAGAGAGACACACGCACACACACAGAGACAGAGAGAGACACACACACACACAGAGAGACACACACACAGAGACAGAGAGAGACAGAGAGACACACACACACAGAGACATAGAGACAGAGAGACACACACATACATAGAGACAGAGAGAGACACACACACAGACAGAGCAGCATTTGGATGTGTTATCTATCGCCCTGCAGTTGCCATGTTGAGGATTGAGGGTGAATCCCCCCTGGTGGGGGGGGGGGGGAGGGGGGTGGGGGGGGGGGGGGGGGTGAAGCCTTGTGAACACATTCGCAAAGAAAATCGTAAACAGCCACCAAGACTCGCACACATGTCTCCCGCCCCCCCCGCCCCGCTCCCGACGGTGGGAGGGAAACTTGGGACTCGTTTTAAGTTCGCCACAGGAGCAAAACGAAGTCCTTGTGAGAGACAGAGCGAGAGAGAGAGAGAGATTGAGAAAGACTGAGAGAGAGTGAGAGAGAGAGTGATGGAGAGAGAGAGGGGGTGGGGGGGGGGGGGGGGGGGGGCTGAGAGAAATAGAGAGAGAGAGATTGAGAGGAGGATGAGAGAGAGAGAGAGAGTGATGGAGAGAGAGAGAGAGGGAGTGGGTGCATTGCTGTTACGCTATCACTAGCTCCCACATCGCTTAATAGCGAACAGACGGACAGATGCGCACAGTGTAAAGACATACAGCATTGCAGAGCGGTTAGGGGATTGGGGTTTGGGGTTAGGGGATTGGGGTTTGGGGTTAGGGGATTGGGGTTAGGGTTAGGGGATTGGGGTTAGGGGATTGGGGTTTGGGGTTAGGGGATTGGGGTTAGGGTTAGGGGATTGGGGTTAGGGGATTGGGGTTAGGGGATTGGGGTTTGGGGTTTGAGTGGGTGCCTGGAGGGGGTTACCTTTGCTGTTCTCTGAATTCCACGTCGTTGACTCCAGTGCCCCGTAATGTTTGGCAGACGGTTTCTCATTCTCCATGGTTTCCAAAGAAGCCTCGAGTCAAAGAAAATACTGTACAA
>CM068760.1:9606797-9728262 GCA_035084275.1 Hydrolagus colliei | reverse complement strand
TCCTGAAAAGCGATCCGCCAACTATCTGACACCGGGTTAAGAAACCGAAAATAACATTTCTCGTTGGAATCCGCGGTGGTTTGCGGGACCCTGCTGTGCGCCATCGGCTGCTGCGTCCGTCCACAACACGCTGAGTCAATCCTCTTTCCAATGTAGCCTGTGAAGCGCTTTGAGACGCGTCTCAATGACGTGAAAAGGCACCGTATCACACGCAAGGATTATCATTATTATTGTTATGTACCCGGGGCGTCCGCCTGACGTGAGAGGCGCTGGACCAAATGCAATGTCGTTGCTGTTGTTGATTGTGAAGCCAGGCTATACCTCTACCCGCACCACACCGCCCTGGCCCTCACAGCGCCGATTCACTGCGTCTTCAAATACCATCACTGGCATTTGGTGAGCGGAAGTGAACCTCGGACCTTACGGGTGAGCACTTTCCAAATCCACCCAGGCTATGTTTAAAAAAAAATCAAAACCCATATTTAACTGTTTCAAAGACCATTTTCCGCGAGACCGCCATAAAAAACCTGAGACTGTGAAACGCCTGTTTGATTATTTGTATCCTTAGCTCGGGGAGTCTGTTTGAATAGGCGTCTGGAGAATAAATTCCGAATGCCAAGGGCAAAGAACTCGAGTTGCCATGGAAATGGGGATGCAATCTAGAGCACAGTAAATTTACTGTAAATCCACCGTACACGTCTGACTCATTTCCAAGCGCGTTTACGCCCCTTAATCAATTTTGCCCAATTTCTGGACCGGCACAATTAAAAAGCACACAAATATATTCGCCCACAAATATATACAGTCAATTCACTTTGCAGTATATTCTGTGCAGCGCTTTGAGATGTCGATAAGATGTGAAAAGCGCTATATCGAATGCAAGGATTTATTATTATATTCTGAAGTGTTCAATTCACTCATTTCATGGAAGAATTCGTTGACAGAGTGGAATGGTTGAATGATTGAATTTGGGCATCACAGAAATGTTGCCATTACAAGGGATCCACAAGCGTAGGTTTCTGTGACAGCAAAAAACAACTACTCTCCAGACGCTGGTGTAATATTAAAGATACAATTCATTGGGAAATTTATAGAAATTTATGGGGAAAGAGCAGGGCAGGAGACTCATTGAGTAGCTCTTCCAAAGAGCTAGCACAGGGACAATGGGCCAAATGGCCTCCTTCTGAGCTCTAATATTCTATGATTGCAACTCCTGAGGCTCCGAACTGGAGGTGATTGACATCGTCTCAGCAAGAAGACCGATGGAAATTTCGAAATAACCTTAGATAGAACATATCCTCCGACGCACTGCGTGACAAATCTGTCCATGCTTTGTACCGACCAACACAAATTTTCCAGCCCTCAGATTGGAGTACATAGTTTCACGTGAATAACAATGGATCCTGAGAAATTCTACACAGATTGATTGGGGAGAGTCTGAAATCAAGTGGGGATAGAAATCCTGATAACACAAAAAGGCAGATTTTTTTTGTGGGGGGTCAGCCAAGTGCCTGACTCAGAAACCCATCGCCAAGCTTAAGAGTGTCCAAATCAAACTGAGAGCTCCATGCCTCCCAGAAAGTCCAGACACGTTTATTATTGTTATTTGTTGTTGATGTTGTTTATGGCAATGGAGTGTGCACTCCCTCCTTGTAGGGACACATCCTGCTTACCTAATTCCACAACGTATTAGGGGCAGGTTAACAAGAGCCAAGAATTTGGGACCCCAGTGTGTGAGTTCGGATACTCTGGAGTCTAACCAACTAAAACCACGTAGCTTGGTTGTCATCGAGGGCAGTGTCTGGCAAGCTTTCCGCTGCTTGTCCAGCCAGGGACCACCCTGTCCATTAAGCCTTGGGCTTGCAGGGTTAATGATAATTTTAAAAAGGATGAAGATCGGGTACAGAAATTTAGTTTTTTTTTTAAAAAAGGGGTTCAATTAGATTTGCAACGGTGAGGGTGAGAGTTGAGAAAATCGACTGCAGTATTGTTCAATCATTTCGGAATAATTTACACTGAAGAGAGCAAGCTAGGGGGTGGGGCTGGGGTGCCTTGCGAGCAGAGACCTACCCCCCCCCCCCCCCCCCCACCAAATCTTCTGCCAGCACAGAGCTGTCAATCTGATGTACTGTGTTTGTGTAATGAGTCAGCATTACCTGACAGGAGCTAGGATCGAGTCAAGTAATATTTAATGCAGGTCACAGCCAGCTCATTATTTTACCTAAATCATTTCCAACCACATTATGGGCAGTTAATACAGATGACAATCTGGCAGCAGCAGCAACAACAAGCCAAGGAAGTTTTTAGAAAAATAGAGATCCGATTCCCCAAAATGGAGGAGGGGACACACAGAATATTAATAATAATAATAATCCTTGCATTTGATATAGCGCTTTTCTAGATGTCTCAAAGCACTTCACAGAATATACTGTAAAGGGACTTGATTATCTATTTGTGGGCGAAACACGGCAGCCAATTGCACACAGCAATGTATTCCACAAACAGTCGTAGATTGAAATGACCGATTATGTTATTGTGGTTTTTTTTGGTCGGAATTATTATTAGGCATATATATTATTATAGGAATCCCATCACTATAATAATGAGTGTTCAAACCCAAATCCCAATGAGCATTTCTATATCTTACTGGAGTGTGCACTTTCTCCCCAACCACCGGAAAGGCAATATATGCAGCCTGGCAGGCTTGGGATCCCCAGAGTGTGGATTGGAGTATTGCTGGGGTTTAACAAGCTGAAGGGATGCAGATTTACCGAGCCACTGTTTGTCCGGCTAGAATCAGCCTTGTCATTTGGGCTTTGACTTCAGAGATAATAGTGGGAAGAATCCCTGAGTTACTGATCTCCACATCCAAATTCTGTGATGGACCAGATTCTTGTTCCAGCAACAATAGTAGCTTGGACTTTCTAGTGGTAATGGGACCTTGTTTGCGTTTCTCCTCCAAGGCCCTTGGCACAGAGGCCAATTATTACTACAACTACAATCATCCAGCACAACACAGGGTAGGAATTGAACCTGGGACCACTTGGGTCTTGTGTACTGCTGTTCAGCTTCACAGTGTGTTAACTGAGTAATTAGGAGTAGGTCTAAACAATAACCTAACAATAGGAAACTGGAGCTCAGTGTTGCCACAATAGCCAGTGTGACTTAGTGAGGCGAGTGTCCCTGCAATTTTAACTCCTACAAGATTTGATCTGAAAATCTATGAAACTTTACTTCGTCAAAATTTGGGAGTCTTCAAAAATATGGGAGTCTTCAAAGGCAATTTTGCCAGAGGCTACATATAATAACCATAAATACATAATAATTCTTACGTCTGGTATAATCTTGATCATGAGATGTCTCAAAGCGTTTCACAGGACATGCTGTAAAGTGGATTAACTGCGTATTTTGTGGGAGAATGTATGTGCATCCCAATCCCTTAATCAGCACATTAAATTCAACTTCAGCTGGACACGAGCACAGAATGGCCTTGGTTTATAACATTTATTTAAATCAGCACAAAGAGTATAACCATCACCAATCCGCAAATAATTTACTGACACATAACAAATTACACATTTTTGCAATAATCGCAGCCACCAGCTAGTGTACTTAAAGGCATCATTTAGTTTGGAACCAAATTCACCAGCGCATTGCCGTGGCGATCAGCTAGAAAGTGCACCTTTGCCACACTTCGTACAACACGCTGCGTGAATCACACCTCTTCCCAACAAGGCACCTTTAACATCAGTGCAAGAATGTTACACTGATCAGTCTCAAACCACAGGTAACATTTGAAGATTGACTTTCATGCCCCATTACATATAGCATTAATTCCCATCTAAATGCCAGAATTTAAAGTAATTCTTCTCATATTTGGTGCCAGGTAATTGCATTCCCCAAAGCAGATTACTCATACATTTTGTTATTTGACTAGAATTAACCTCACAGGTTAATTGCATGTGGCACCTACCCTTACTGTATTTGTTTCCAGTTGAACCCATCCTGTAATATACAGGAGGGGAAACTCACCTTGTGCTACAGTATAGCCATCCACACACAGGTGCGTCAGAGGAAAAATCTCGGATACACACTTACATCCCAATTATCTACCAGCCCCGCATTCGGAATAAGTGCAGCTATTATAATCTCATCCACTGCATCTCTGGTGCATCATTAACCTTTTATACATTCAAATAATGACACATTTTTAAAATAAGAATCTTGAAATATTTTCCAATGGGTAATCTGTACATTCAACTTTTCATAGTAAGCTTCATGAATAACAGTGTTTTCGACCTCATGGCCACAAAATGCCTTCGCAATAAACACACCAGATTATAGATGATGGGAATTCTGTACAAAGGTCCAGTTACAATTACTGACCTATAAAGAATTCCCAATTGGGCATGAATTTGATTCATTACAGTAATTAGTGCAAGTACAGTTGTACTGTATACAGTTTGACCACACCAAACCTTTCAGCATGAATTGTCAATAACCTCCCACCACAAAAAAAACTTTGCGTTGAATTTAGTATATAATTTAGTCACATCTTTTCCGCAGGAGGTGTTTTCATGGTTGAATCATTCACAGCTTTGATAGTTGGGATGAGATAAACTGTATTGAAAACATTTTAAGAATCTGAAATGGGCTTCCACCGTTATGGATATCTTAACTCCTTTCTAAAAGTTAAATGTAGGGTAGGCTTGATCAACTGCGAGGAACTCCTGATCCAGTGGATCAGCATATTAGTGTTTTGGTTCCCTGATCTTCCAGTGCATCTGGGAAGGAATAGAACTGCAGAACGATTTCCCCCGGGGCAACTGCCCTTGTGTCTACTATCTGGGTGATAATAATAATAATCCTTCCATTTGATATAGCGCCTTATTATGTCTTTGAAACATCTCAAAGTGCTTCACAGAATACACTGTGAAGTGAATTGACTACATTATTTTGTGGTTAAAATGCAGCAGCGGTGTCCCACAAACAGACTGAGTGACCAAATTCTTATTCTTATCCTTTTTTAAGGGATTATTGTTATCCCCGGAAAATACGATCCGCCAATGATGGTAATAAGATGCAGATTGGAAGCACACTCGACATTTCTACAGCACCTGCCTAACCAGTTCAAGATACCTCCCTCACATTCACAGTCAAGGCCAGAAAAAGAAGCCAGTTGGCAATCCAGAGGAACCCAGGCTGCTAACTTCCTGTTCTGTTTTTATTTCCAGATTTCCAGCATCTGCAGTATTTTGGCTTTTCTGTGTGCATGTGTTTGTCAGTTTGCTTGTTTCTGTGAGAGGATGTATGTTCGAAAGCCTTGGCCAAAAGCAAAGGAAGTTTGGATTCATAGAATCGCACAACTGGTACGCCAGATTTGAAAACAAAATAGACGATTCAAATTGGCCTTTTGGTCACAAAGTGCTCAGGCAATGAGGCTTCTCATTATCGGACATTGTGCATCAGTGTTACTAGCCAACCCCAAGTCATATCTATTTATTGTAGCTGTGGCCTGTTGATTAGTGAAGCAAACCCATCACATTTCAGAAGCATAAAATATTAGCATACAAAGCCTCTCCCAACAAGTTACCATGGTTGATCTTTCCCACCTCAATTGGAATGGAAACTCTGAATTACAGGGTGACCAAAATGTAGTGATATTTTACCCTATTATCTAATATATATATATATACACACATATATTATTTATTTAAGACTTATTAGACACTGTAAAGCTATCATGACTTTTTGGACACTCTGTACCACCGATCTACAGCTCTGATGTTACGACATTTTTACTTGTGCTTAGAACCTCAAGCAAGCATCGCATTCTTGTGCTAAGTCTGTAATTTCCTGTATATCCTGTATATGACCGACCGTGTTAAGAGAATTAGTAGGTAAATGGTTCTCTATAAAAAGTCATCATTTTTCAGAGCTTTCACAAGCCAATCTTTATCTGGCTCATCTTCCGAATCACTCATATCGCTGGTATCTGCCGCGAGCAGCCGCGAGTAGTTCAGCCTCTTTTGCCGAGGAATTCTGGACTGTATAGCGAGAAAGACCACTGTCCAAAGCACGGCCACAACAGAGCAGCTTCGGTAAAGAATGGCCAGGCTGAAATTGTCCACAATAAAGCCGCTAGCAAAGCTGCCGCTACTGGCACCCAGACCGAAGGAAAGACCATGGAAGACTTTGTGGAGGGTTCTTTCCATGCCAGGGGTAGCCAGGTCATCGGATTGGGCGCGAACAGCCCACCACAAAGCACCGGTGCTGAAAGCATTCAAGATCTGGATCGGTAACACAGCCCAGGATGTCCAGAGGAAAGAATAGTAGAGGAACTGGGCTGCCAGCGAAATCAACCCGAGCCCTACCACTCCCGGCAACGACAGGCTCCGGAGCATCTTCTCCTTGAAAATGAAAGGTAGGATTTCTGCTAGAACAGCAATTGCAACAGAAATGCCCATGTAGGCCTCCGTGCCGCCGCTATTCTGGATTTGCCAGAACAAAAAGTTGTTGACCGTCGATCCTACAGCTCCTGTCACGAAGACAGTGACCGCGTACAAGATGGCCCTCCCATCGCTCCCGATCAGGTACAACCCTTTGACTGTTCTGTTCACCGGGTCAGTTTTCTTCGGCGTGTGGTTGGGGTAAAATACTCCCACCAGCAGCGCCAGAGTGATGAGGATGGCGTAGCTGTAGAAGTGCACTGCAGTTCGGGGGGTGTGAACGTTGAGGAGACAGCTCAGCCTGTCCACGAAGATGCCGACGCTGCAAGCAGCCACAGCCGTGCCCAAAGCCCCCCAGATCCACTGCTTCCCGTAACGGTCGACAGAGTCAACAAAGTCCAGGTAGTCATAAAGCCCATCATCTGCCACCCATTCCAGGGTGGACGCCAGCAGCTCCCACAGAGATACCGTCAGTAAAATCAGCACAAACGTCTGATGCTGAAAATCGACGATTTTAAGACTACTGGGCTCCAAACTGTGGTCGTGTGTTTTCGGTTTATCGCGAGAGTCGGTGGTGTCTGAGTCAATATTTCTTCTCACCAACCGGCTTCCTCCCGACCCTGAGGAGATGCCTTTCCGTGTTGCTTTCCTCCCAGCAGCAGGGCGCGGGCTTCTACCCTTCTCCGAAGATTCTGCACCAGACCTAACCTGTCCGCGCTTTGAGCCCACAGGATTAGTTGTCTTTTTTGAAGTGCTACGAGACGTATACGCCGAGGCGGGTGAGGTTTCCCTTGAATCGGTGTGAAAAGTCGTGTACGAAACGCTGACATTGTGGGCGACACTCGCTCCGGTCGGGTTTACTCCAGTGACTCCCGCTCGCTCCGATAATTTGTTATGTCTGGTCGGTAGGATAACGGTCGCGGAGACGTGGGCGGCGTTTGGAGAGGTGGAATGCGCCGGATTGTTCTTCTCTAAGTCTACCTTCTTGACACTGTCGGCCCACCTGTGTCCTGTCTGCATGCTTCCGTTGCAAAATTTGTACCCGACATCCTTATCCACGGGTGAAACGAGTGTCAGGAGAAGGCCCGCTCCTATTGAGGACAGCAAGGAGCCCAGCACAAGAACTCTCCTCTTGTTGTGGCGTCTGGCGCAGTAAGACCAGAAGGGAGCGCAGACCAGGGAGATGAAATATTTTGTTCCCATGACGATGCCGACAAACGGTGCGGTCAACCCGAGCTGCCTGAAGTAGATGGTGAGAAAGGGGAAGACGCAGGCCTTGCCCGCGCAGTGCAGGAAGTGGAAGAGGCTGGCCAGCGCCAGCGCCTTGCTCACGTTCCACTGTTTGTTCCGCCTCATGGTCCTGATTTTCATCCTGACAGAAAACAACACAGGCGCTCGGATTAACCTTCCAGCTATCTCACATTCAAACAGCAGCGAGTGAAACCGACCGGAATTTAGTAGAATGGGCGTCAAACACTCTATCTCAACCTCCATCACCACAGCTCACGTCACTCTCTTCCCACGCACTCAGACGAGTTCGCTCGCTCACTGTTCACGTCACGTCACAACTCACTCACATACTCTTCCATCCCATCCCATCACACACACACACACACTCCCTCAATGAGTAATAATCCTTGCATTTGATAACAGGGCTTTTCACGTCTTCTAGACGTCTCAAAGCGCTTCACGGAATAGACTGTAAAGTGAACTGACTGGGCGAAATGTGGCAGTTAATTGTACACAGCAGCGTGTGTCCCATGTCTCCCCCCCACTCCTCTCTCTGTCTCTCCCCCCCCCTCACTCTGTCTCCCCCCCACCCCTCTCTCTCTGTCTCTCCCCCACCCCCCTCTGTCCCTCCCCCCCCACCCCCCCGCTCTGTCTCTCCCCCCCTCCCCCCCCCCACTCTGTCTCCCCCCCCTCTCACTCTGTCTCTACACCCCCTCTCTCTCTGTCTCTCCCCCCCCCCCCCCCCCCCGCTCTCTGTGTCCCACAAACAATCATGGATTGAAAATGACCAATTTTTATTTTTTTTAGAGGGATTATTATCAGGCACGTGGGGGTGAGGAAACTTGCCCAAGGTTTCGCTCTGCCTCTCTTGCTCCATCACACACACACACATTCACTCTCTCTCTCTTCCCCATCACACTCTCCCTCTATCTCTCTTCCCCATCACTCACTCACTCACTTCCCGATCACACACACACTCACTCAGTCTCTATCTCTCTTCCCCCACACTCACTCTCCCCCACCCCCCCCTCCCCCCCCAGCCCTGGTATTTATGGTGTAACCTCCCGTGTTTAGCCCCTTCACTCACCTCTGAGCTCCAGCCTCTCTCTGTCTCTCTCAGGGTTTGGCTGAACGTCTTTTCTTTCCCCCTCCCTCCCTCTCAGACCCCGGGCTGGCCTCTCCCTGGGCCCCTCTCTCCCCGCCTCTCTCCCTGGGCCCCTCTCACCCGCCTCTCTCCCTGGGCCCCTCTCTCCCCGCCTCTCTCCCTGGGCCCCTCTCTCCCCGCCTCTCTCCCTGGGTCTCTCCTCTCTCTCCCCCCCTGTGTCCCCCCCCCCCCCTGTGTCTGTGTCTCTCCCCCCCACCCCTCCCCCCTCTCTCTATATCTCCCCCCCACCTCTCTCTGTGTCCCCACACCCCCCCTCTCTCCCACTGTGTCTCTCCCCCCTCTCTCTGTGTCCCCCCCCCCTCTCTCTGTATCTCCCCCCCCCCCTCTCTCTGTATCTCCCCCCCCTCCCCTCCCTCTGTATCTCTCTCTCTGTCTCTGACCGAGATCCGCGGTTGGATTAACAAACCGGAAGTGATGTACCCGCCGATCCCCGGGTCAATGCTGTTCACTTCCAGGTCAGCCAGTCACAGTCACTACACCAGCCTGTCAGCCAGTCACTACACCAGCCTGTCAGTCAGTCACACAGTCACTACACCAGCCTGTCAGTCAGTCACACAGTCACTACACCAGCCTGTCAGTCAGTCACACAAGTCACTACACCAGCCTGTCAATCAAACACACAGTCACTACACCAGCCTGTCAATCAAACACACAGTCACTACACCAGTCAGTCAGTCACTACACCAGCCTGTCAGACATGCTCCTCACCAGTCAGCCAGTCATTACACCACAGTCACCTTGAGATTGAGACACAAGAGACATTGACCCCTAATGGATTCATTGTTATCATTGTTTACTGTTTATTTGTGTTTATCAGGAGAATGTGGTGACAGTAACTGAAGCGTTGACACCACTCTTTGGTGTCAATGTCCAAACAGCTGATGGGGAAACGATGGAGGCTTGAGATAGTGGCTTCCGGAAGGTGTTATCTGGTGTCTGAGTTGCTGTCTGCAAACTGACATAGCCAGGGCTTGGCACTTATCTTGATTGATGTGCAGATATGTAGTTGCTAATGAACCTCTGCACATACAACTGATATAATAGGACCACCGCTCAGTGTGTGTGTGTGTGAGTGTCTGTGTGTGTGTGTGAGTGTCTGTGTGTGTGTGAGTGAGTGTGTGTGTATATGATGATGTCCAAGATGTAAACAGGAAGGGGATGTTGGTGCACTCACATTTCATGTTGAATTATGATATGAGGCCCTGGTGCCAAACCTTCAGATATCCCGAGTTGTCAGATATCCACTGTCCAACGGGTGACTGTTGGCAAGGTTCCTGAGCCAGGTGGGCGTGTGCACTAGTCCAATATACAGTATTATTGATGACATGCCAGCCAGTCCTGGCTAATTTGTAGAACATGGAAGGCAGACACTGGGGGCAGAAGTATTCTCAGTCTGGTTTGGAAATCCAGCTTGATGAAATCCAGCATCCTCTTTATAATCAATGTGTTATAAATAATGAACTCTGATGGGTTTGAGTTTGAACTCTGAGGTAAACGTTGGTATGGTTGAAGAAGATGGTCTTCAGGCGCGACCCAAAAGTAGGGCAGGAAGGGGCCAGGGGAAGGTATTCTAGAGTTTCAGGACATAGTGGCTGAAAGTGTGGCCGGGGATGGTGGAACAGAGGGTACGAGGTACATGCAGAAGGCCAGAGTCAGTCGAGAGGAGGCAGCGGGTAGTGGGTTCGGGGTAAGCTGGTCGGAGATGTGGGGAGCTGCCAGGGCAAGAAGAGATTTGTAAATGAGTGTTCAGTGATAGCTCCACAAATGCTACTTCCTCACAACTACTGCATTCCAAAGCACAACTGTGCCAGTGAGCGCTCACAGTAAGTACTCCTAGACAGTGTGTGACATTCTCCCTCTTACGGTTAAAACTACATTTGAATGTAGAGTCCTGTAGCTCAGAGCGTAGAGCACTCGTCTCGCAAGCGAGAGACTTGGGTTCAATTCCAGGCACGGCAAAACCTTGGACAAATTTCCTTCCTCCACACGCCTGATAATCCCTCAAAAAAAATTGGTTATTTCAATGCACAACCGTTTGTGGGACACTGCTATGCGCAATTGGCTGCCACGTTTCATACGCATATATACAGTACAGTCAATTCACTTTACAATGTATTCTGTGAAGCGCTTTGAGACGTCTAGAAGATGTGAAAAGCGCAATATATCAAGTGCAAGGATTATTACTATTTAATTATTACATCCAACATAATGAAAATGAAATGTCAAATTTATTCCCAGATAAAGTTGGGACAACATTGACAATATACACAGTATATATTTTCAATCATCCTCTTTATAATTAGTGTGTTATAAATATTGAACTCTGATTAGTAACCAAATCATTCCATAAGTTAAAAACATACAAACAAGGTGGTGGCTTGGCCTCAGCCTTATGGATGAATTTTCATCATATAAAAATATTTGAAAATATGCATGGATTTCTACCCATCTCTGAGCCCAAACCGCAGCAAGTTCTCCTGATGTGAAAGGCGCTATATAAATACGTTTTGTCGATGTTGAAATTTTGACCGCTGGATTGCAGTCGACATCCCGCGCGCTGCGAATACACAAGATACTTTTGCCCCAAAACACGCAGCCGCTCCACTTTACACTCATATTCAGTGAAGCGCTTTGAGATGTCTCAACGGTGTGATGAAGCACCACATCAAATGCAAGGATTATGATTATTAAACTGATGTCACTTCTGTGGCTGCGTTCACTATGTCTCATGCTCCCGTGCGGCGCACAGGAACTCAGTTTACAACGCTCCTTTCCCATATCGTGTATGAAACGACACAATTTTTTAGTGTGGGAAGCCCAAAGCTAGATATACTAGCATATCCTGTAAACTGCTGGTCCATATTTTATAAACCAAATGGGGGAAAATGTTCCAATGGAACTCATTGAGTGGTGGACAAGCCATTTTGACCTACGCTTACTGAAGTTTGATTAAACTGTTTGGTAAACAATTGACAGAAGCAGAAATAAATACTGACACCCCCTTTAAATACCCAGGTAGAAGTCCCTCTTCAGAAGGAACTCGTCTCTCTGCTGTTCAAGGATTCTTTCGCTGGTGAATTTTGGTTTCTCAGCTGATGTGAATTCCATCTTTTTTAATGCTCCGTTGTACAATTTAAAGTTCATCTTCAAATAAAGTTGGCTGCAGGGCACCTACTGCAGGGCACCAGAAAAGGTGTTGATTGGGAGCTGCAGGTATTTGGTGAGTCCAACACTTTCATTCTGGGAGAGTCTCAAAGTCCGGAGTTTTTGTAAGCAACTCCCGGGTTCCAAGGTTGGGGTCACTTCAATGCTGCGTTTAAACAGATCAGAATGAATGGACTTCAAAACTCACAAGGACAAATCTCTCCTCACTCTGAACCTTAATAGACTTCAACACCGAAAGGCCACTTCACGGCAAGTATCGAGGTTTGAATAAATGGATTTAGGAGAGTTGCAAAACGCACAAAATGTGTTGTTTTTTTGTCCACAAAATTTACTTTACGATCTGTTCTGTGATGCTCTTTGAGGCATCTCCGAGATGTGATAAGGCGCTATATCAAATGCAAGGATTATTATTATCATTATTCAACCCAAAAGCCGAAACAGGACTAACACTGAGAGCACTGCCCAGCACAGACACACCTAGAACCCGTCGTCTAACTACTGTACATGGAATATATTTAACCACAAAACATCAAATTGGATTTTTAATTATTTTCAATTCCACGATTGCGAAGGCGGAATTTCAGTGCGAACAGCGACACCTTAATATGAGAATTAGCTGTGAGTTCATCTAATTATATCATAGCTAAGAAGCACAACTTAAACGTTACATTCAGGGACCTGGGTACCTTCCCTGCACAGGCAGCAAACTGTTACCTAAAGTAATAGGGAAAGTGCTGCCATAACTATTGTCCATTATTATGGCTATTCCTGGTTTCCCTCTAATCTCACTTCAGTTGACCTAGCCCACCCTCTCCCCTGCCTTGCTGAGTGCCACCTGTATAGGTGTATGGTGTGGGTACAATGCTGCAAATGAATAATAATAATAATGACTGATAATCATCATATTTCTGTTCCAATGAGTTCACCATCATTACAATAATTTTATTTGATGAGTTTGTTGTGCCAAATTCTATTTCCTCTGGCAGAGGAATCCAGATCAAAGGGGCATCATCTTAAAATTAGAGCTAGGCCAGTTAGGAGTGAAAGGAGTCTTGAGAGCAGTGGCAATCTGGAACTGTTCCCCAAACGGCTGCGAATGCTGGATCCATTAACTTCTTCAAGAGGTGGATAGATACCTGTTAGGTCAGCGATACAGGGCAAGGGCGGGTAATTGGACTTCAAGTACAGATCAGCCATGATCTTATAGAATGCGGAAACAGGTTTGAGGGGCTGAAAGGCCTACTCCTGTTTCTATATGTCTATGAAGATCCTACCTGCACTGAAATAAAAGCAGAAGTCGCTGGGAACACTCAGCAGGTCAGGTAACATCCATGGAGAGGGGAAAGTGGCTTAACGTTTCAGGTCGATGACCTTTAATCAGAATTCTGTCAAAAGGTCATTGACCTGAAACTTTTAACTCACTTTCCTCTCTCCATAGATGCTGCCTGACCTGCTGAGTGTTCCCATTGCCTTCTGTTTTTATTTCAGATTTCCAGCTTCTGCAGTATTTTGCCTCCCGTCCGCACTGACCTCACAACATCGTTGTAGATTCTTCTGCAGTCCTTGTCTAGACAAACCATCATTGTTTTTTTGAGGTTATCTGGAATTTCAATTTTTATTTCAGATGATTGGAACGTGGTGTTTTCGATCTGTAACAGAAATCATTTGTTTATTGGTGGAATTACTGTCGGACATCTGAAATTAACGGACCCAAACTCTCTGCCTTCCATTTTCCCACCTTCCCAATTCTACTCATTGTTTGTGGGACATTGCCTTTGCACGTTAGTGGTCAAGTTAGCCTGCACAACATTCACTTATTTTCTAATTAATCTTATTCTGTAAGCTGCTTCAAGATGATCTTTATGTGGAAAGTGAATGCAAGATGTTTTGGTGTTTCTGCGTAATAACCACCTCACTCACCATTGCATTTACTTACCGAGTATGTTTTTCCAGACAGGCTGCTTTTACTAATCATCTCAGAGATGGTTACATCCAGACAAACAAGATCTGCAGAAACACAAACAACAGTTATCTAGATCCCTACACAAGGGGTTGCTTAACCACAGAGTAGTTTGATGCCAAAAAGGGTACGGCACACATTTCATATAAAAATGATTATACTTTATGACTGTTTACGGGACACTGCTGTGCACAATTGGCTGCCGCGTTTTGCCCACAAAGTATACAGTCAATTCACTTTCCAGTATATTCTATCAAGTGCTTTTGAGACGTCGCATAGACGTGATAAGGCGCTACATCAAACGCAAAGATTATTATAATTGAGCGATAGATTCCGATAAAGACAAGAAACTTCACTCACCGTTACTTCCACTGGTAGGGATGGTTTTTAGGACGGCTCCATTGCAGCGGCAAGTGAACTGCTTGGTTCTGGGTCTCCTGCTCGGTGTGACCTGTGGGAAAATGCCAAACGTTGAAACTAGAAGAAGGGGGAAGACCTAGGGGTTGTGTGTGTTGGGGGAGGCTCTGCTGTGGTTCCTCTACAGCAGTGGTTCCCAAACTTTTTTTGCTGCGACCCAAATTAGCCTCCAACCAGTCCTCGCACCACTAGACGGCGATATTGCAACTGTAGCTCAGCTCAGCCAAAATTTTATCTCAGCCTGTTTTGTGGACTCAGCGCCTAACTCGTAAGTTCGCTCTTTATACAAGTTAGTCGGCGGTGTTGCTTTTTTTTGTGTGTTAAAAGCTTTTTTTTTTTAAGCGTGAAAAGCTTTTTATTAGCCTTTAGAAAACCATTTTCAACATAGAAAAAATAATAATTCTGATGACTCTTCACTACTGAGTTTCCCCCTTATTTGGGTCGGGACCCGAGGTTGGGAACCACTGCTCTACAGCAACACTAGAACGCACTGGAGCTTGAAGGAACGCAGCTCACCCACAATGGATGCTCGGACCATCTGGTAGACTCAACCAACAACAACTTGGATTTATATGGCGCCCTCCACGACAGACGGAGTCTCAGAGCGCTAAATGCCAACCACAGTTACTCAACTCAACTGTACCGCAGTCACACAGCATTCAGACGCATTGATTCAACAAAGTCAAAAATTCTTACAAATCGCAATTTTGCAGATCTCATAACCTTGGCGAGTGCATCTCCTCGGGTTTCACCATCAGTGAGGAAATCTCTCACGCTCTCGCACACTTACCTTCTTGTAGGAAACTGAAACTTGCATCCCATAGCTCTCTGCACTGGCCCGCTTTTTCAGCATAGTGTTCTCTGTAAAACAGGGTAACAATGTGTGAGCGGCTGCTACAAAGGGTGTTCGGTTGTGAATTTCTACGCTAACTGAGCACATTCGGGAAGAAGGTTTTGGTGATACTGTGGTGGCCGCAGGCTGTAAATTATCCTGAAATCCATCACTGCATCAGTCAGGCAACACATCGCAAAGGACGTGACCGGCTTCCCACATAAACAGCTTTGCGCAAGGATTGCATCAACACGGCCACGTCTAAATGTCCACATCATTGTCCTGCTGAGCATATTTGTTGGAGAAAGACATCATCCCACATACTACTGGCAATTTCAATGCAATCCTGTCTGTCCGCCCACCCGTCCGACTATCTTTCACATGGGAGGACGTCTCAAAACACTCCATGCGATGCTCTGCTGAGGATCTGTATCAATGCAAATGCTAACAGTAACAGTAACAGTAATGCATTATGCATAACCACACATCTCTTGGATTGTTATTCCTGAAATTGATCTGGGAGTGAAGCACACACTTTCCACAGGAAGACTGGGACATTATTGACTCCATAACATTGCTTTTGTTAGTAACAAGAATTCTAGTTTACCTCCAGGGTTATGCAACTCTATCTTGCCTACAACCACTCAATGGCCTTTGAATGGTGGACCAGAGAATCTATAGGACTAGAAAATGTCACTGCAGTCAGTCTGGCTGGTTTTAAAGTAAAATAAATAAATAAATGTACACTGATCTTTTCAAACCCTCAATTTATCTGCCAAAAAAATTTCCTTTTCCATTTGCTGACAATCTTCTCCCTGGGTAGTCTATAACACATACTTTCCACCCTTTGTTCAGCTATTACAGTACATCTGAGCTGTTTGAATTAATTAAATATGAACGCTTCATTTTCGCTATTTTGAGTTTAAGTCTATGTTATTAGTGGACTCCTGTAGCTACAACAACAACAACAAATTACACTTATAAAGCACCTTTCACGTCAGGAGGACATCCCAAGGCGCTGCACAGGAGGCGTGTGACCCGAGCTGGGAGGGGAGTGTACGGGAAGGGGTGAAACAAGTAGGGGAGGTCGAAGAATTCGGGGTGGAACAAAAGGCACGGTTGAAGAGGAAAGTCTTCAAACCGGCCTTGAAAGAGGAAAGGGAAGAAACGAGACGGAGGGATTGGGGGATGGAATTCCATAGGGTCGGAGCAGAAAAACTGAAGGCCCGGCCTCCGATGGTGGGGCGGTTCGGGCGGGGGGCTTGGAGCAGGCCAAGTCCTGCTGAACGGAGGGTCCGGTTGGGCTTGTAGGGGGAGAGTAAATTGGTTAAATAGGGCGGGGCAAGGCCATGTAAGGCCTTGAAGGTGAGGACGAGGAGCTCAGCGGTTAGAGCACTCGCCTTGCAAGCGAGAGACCTGGGTTCAATTCTAGGCAGGGCAAAACCATGCCTAATAATAATCCCTCAAAAAAAAATTGGTCATTTCAATCCATGACTGTTTGTCGAACACTGCTGTGCGCAATTGGCGGCCTCGTTTTGCTCATTTATATACAGTCAATTCACTTTACAGTATATTCTGTGAAGCGCTTTGAGACATCTAGAAGACGTGAAAAGCTTGATATCAAATGCAAGGATTATTATTATTGAGCATCTATGCAGAGAACAGCTGTGAAGTACCGCAAAACACAGAGCTACAAAGCTAGACTGAATTAGATCTCTTTAATCAGATAGACATCTCAGATTATTAGTATATTTAACTGCTAAACAAAATTGAAATGTCACACAATTTAAACCTTATCTATTCATCAAGTGCAAAGACACACTCACACACACACAAATTCACAAATCAGACAGACTACCTACCTGTTACCCTATGTGAGGGGTGCTATATAAATGCAGGTTGTTGTTCTTGATATAAACACTCACACAGACGTACACAAATACATGCACACCCACAGTGGAATGCTGAATACAGTACTGTAGTTAGTTGTTTAACATTTGTTACCTTGATAACCCTTCAGGTCTGGAAAATCTAACCG
The DNA here is from genome assembly GCA_035084275.1 of Hydrolagus colliei. Taxonomy (NCBI): domain Eukaryota; kingdom Metazoa; phylum Chordata; class Chondrichthyes; order Chimaeriformes; family Chimaeridae; genus Hydrolagus; species Hydrolagus colliei. The sequence goes on along the minus strand of CM068760.1, from coordinate 9,711,006 downwards.
AAGCTGAATTAGGAAAACATCCTCCACGCATACAGAGATGTCCTGTGCAAACAAAAGCTGTGACACAAACGCACATCAGATCAGCTGTACAACTCTCGTAAACCTGCTGTTTTTACACCTTGACATACAGAGTTTCTTGTAAAACCTCTGAGCCCTGGTATCCTGGTCAACAAACCTTCCCTTAAATTGGCTGTTCACTCGATGGAATTAGTAGAATTCCGCAGAGTGCAAATTGTCTGCTGTATTTCGCCCACAAATATAATTACAGAACTTATAGTGAAGCACTTTGAGATACCCTCAAAATTATTGATGCTATACCAAATACACAGATAATAATTATTGTTAAAGACCTTCAGTTCTCTAAGTCAAGATGATGGGATCTGTGAGCACTGGCTAGACGATACTGACAGATGCCAAAACTACTGGAGTAGTTGGAGTCCTGTAGCTCAGTGGTTAGAACACTCGCCTTGGAAGTGAGAGACCTGGGTTCGATTCCAGCCAGGGTTAAACCTTGGCCAAGTTTCCTTACTCCAAACTCTGATAATAATCCCTCGAAAAAAACAGTAATAATTTGATCATAATAATCCCTTAATAAAAAATTGGGTCACTTAAATCCACGACTGTTTGTGGGTCACTGCTGTGCGCAATTGGCTGCCGTGTTTTGCCCACAAATATACAGTTATTAGACTTTACAGTATATTCTGAAAAGCGCTAAATCAAATGCAAGGATTATTATTATTACTGTAGCCAAATACTGTACTACAGCCAAACCTGTGCAGACTAAGCACAGAGCACAGTGTTCTTGTGCTGACTGGTGCTCGCAATGTAGAACCACAGGCCTTCAGGTGTAAAGCATGCAGTGTTTAAGAGGAGAACTGTGCTACACAGAGCTGCCGTCAGCCTCCATCAGTTCACGCTGAAGCTACAACAACAACAACTTCGATTTATATGGCGCCCTCCATGCCGGACGGCGTCTCAGAGCGCTACGATAAGAAGCAACAAGGGAGGCAACAAATGAAGTTGTTCTGGAGCCAATATACCTTTCTTCGGTGTGGTTCATTTACACAAGTATGGCGGCATTATTTCTTTTAATCAGTTACAGAATTGAGAGATTACCAACTGACCGACCTTCACACTGTAGATCTGGAAACAGACAGGCTGGTGTCCCATTCTCACATAATATGTTATAACGTCTACAATAAAGGGATCGGAGCATGTCGGCTGGCAGCAAGAGGCAGACTGTGGGGAGAGAGGAAGGAAACCTCGGGTTAGCTGTGCAGGGAGCGTGTTTTTAAAAAACCTTTGTCTCCCTCTGTAGTGTAATGGGATTTGCAGATGGAAAATAATTGACATTTGGTAGTTGTAGACAAGAGTTCTTGGGCTCAGATAGACAAGGTTTGTTCTTTCGTGCTGACTGAGATTGTACTATATTGATGTCTCATCACTTATCTGCCCCAGGACCCTTCCCTGCCCGACACTCATCCAATGTTTTTCGAGGCGATTAGTTGACACAGTTTTACAGCTTTGACCTCTCTGTTAGGCACTTCTTACCGTGCCTTCCTTTTACTGAACAACCTTATCTTGTGAAACCCTCAGAGCCAGAAATGTCCTTTGAGGTCCACGGGCTGATCGCAATAAGCCAAGCAATGACTTTGAAGATGAAACCGGGCTCTTACCATTGTGGCCAGTTGAGGCACCATGGTCTGTAGGCTGTTGATGTTGCTGTGGTACCACGGATCTATAATTCCCAGATACCGAGACAGCTCACAAAAGTGATCACCTTTGAGCGATGGGCAGATCTGGAACAAGATATTTCAAGAGAAGAATTCTTTAATTTATTGGCGTTGGAACTCCATCCCACAGCCCTTTGCCTTGCTCCCTCCCTTGCCTCCTTCAAGACAGGTCTCAAGACCCTCTTCTTCGACCGTGCTTTCGGTCGCCCTCCTACCTCCGCCCTCCCTCATCCCAACCCTGCCCCCAACCCACCCCACCTACCCCCTATGCTCGGGTCCTAACCGCTGACTGTTCAGCGGCCTTGAAACATCCTCCCAACGTGAAAGACGCTATACAAATGTAATTATGTTGTTTTTCAATGCAAAAATGTCTGGTGGGTAATGAAGCAGAGCAGGTGGGTGTGTTAACGTGGGTGGACATTAGGGAAATGGTGACCATAACACTGGGGTCAGTCGGTTCAGATTTCTAAAAAGCAACTTGCAGATAATTAACATTGTACAACAACAACAACTTGCATTTATGTAGCGCCCTTCACATGGGGTAACGTCCCAGAGCATTTACATAACAACAATATCAACAACAACAACTTGGATTTATATAGCGCGCTCCACACGGGACAGCGCCTCAGAGCGCTTCACAATAACGGATCCCGGGGCAGAGCCAGGGGGAGGGGGAAAAGGTGACCAAAAGCGCAGACAAAAAGAAAAACCTTTAGCCGTGACCTGAAAATAGGAAAAGAGGGGGCGAGGCGAAGGGAGTGAGGAAGGGAGTATTCCCTGGCCCTGGGGCTCAGTGGCTGAAGGCACGGCTGCCAACGATGGAACAGAGAATTCGGGGAACAAGCGAAGGCAACGGGTGCTGTTGTGAGGAGAGAGGAGGTCAGAGAGGTTGGCAACTGAGGCGCTACCAATAAGCAGCTGTACCTTGCTGAGAGGGGCTGAAGCCCGTTTTGTGTTGGGAACAGGAACATAGTAAAACTGCACGTCCAGTTTTGAGGTTAGAAACAGTCTTCGTACTTCTCGTTTCCTGAGTAACGGAATTAAAACAATGTTTGTGACGGAAATGTTATCTCATTGTTCGAAGAGCTGCATGAGTTTCACTAAATCTAGAGATAGTGTACTCAAAAATTGAACCTTGATCACTATTTTATGGCAATGAGACATCGGTTTGAGCTGAACGTGTGTTTGTTATTCAGCCAATCCACCTCAGTTAGCAGAGAAACTCGCGGCCCATCATCTTCTGAGAATTTGTCGTGGTGTCTTAGCTAACAATCCCCCAGATAAACACTGTGTTGTCCTTCGGTCTATGCACTCACCCCCTATTCTTTTTACTGAAGCCTCACATTTAATAATAATAATACAGTAAAAGCCCGTTTATCCGTGACCCGATTAACCGGATTGCTCGACCCCCTCCCGGGGCAATTCCCCATTCTAACAATCGCGAGTATGCTCAAGTTGCACATGCGTGGTTTTTACCAATTGGTAAAAAATGCTTTTTTACTGATTTTTTACCGAGTGTGCTGAAATCTTTATTGGTAAGTAGCTATACAATATTCTGTCTCTAGTTAGTATATTATTAATATCGTATGTTTTAAAATAAGTACATTTTTGGCGTTGGGTTTTTGGCAACTTGCCGCCCAGCTATCCGGCACAGACAATTAGTTGACCCCTCCCCACCGATGGTGCCGGATAAATGGGCTTTTACTGTACTACTAATAATAATCCTTTCATTTGATGTAGTGCTTTTCACATCTTCTAGACGTCTCAAAGCGCCTCACAGAATATACTGTAAAGTGAATTGACTTTATATTTGGAGGCGAAACGCAGCAGCCAATTGCGCACAGCAGCGTCCCACAAACAGTCATGGATTGAAAAACCTATTTATTTTGGGTTTTTTTGGACGGATTATTATTAGGCGTGTGGAGTAAGGAAACTTGCCCAAGGTTTCGCCCTGACCTGCCTGGATTCGAACACAGGTCTCATGCTTGTGAGGCGAGTGCCCTCACCACTGAGCTACAGGACTCCACATTTATCTGCATTATACTGCACCTCCCACCTGCCTGAGCGTTTTTCTATTCTATCAGTGTCCTGCTGAAGTCTTTTGCACTCCCTTCTCACAATCTTCCCAATTCAGTATCAGCAGCCAACGCCAATGCAGCTCCCCCCACTTTGCGAACTGCAGAGTTTACTTCTTTCACGTACCTGAGCGAGTGAAATGCCTTCGCTAGTCGGCCCAGGATGCAATCATTCCCAATCATCACGACCCGCGCGGTGTAACCTCGCTGCCTGTTCAAGTTGAAGAGCAACGTGTTCCGCCCGGACCTCCGCTGCAGATCCGAAGCACCGTCGATAAAATCCAAAAGCGGAGTCAGCTTATCCGAACCCGCCTGTTTTATCTTCACCCCGTGCCTTCTGGACAACTTAGGCCGTTCCTTCTCACACGGCTCCGCACCTGGACCGTGTGCCGGCGTTGCGTCCTGTGAGGGCTCTGTGTCTTGTGCTGCGCAAGCTTCTCCGCAGTCTCGCACTATACCGCTGTCTGTTGATAGAACGGATAACCTTGTCTGCTCATGATTGCTCCAGTTGACCTCCTCGTTCACCTCAGCGTTGTCCACGTCTCTGTTCGTGGAAGACGCCTCGCCGCACAATCGGTTGGTGACAAACTCTTCCAGCTCCTGCCCTGAAAGAAAGTAGCGTCTCGGTTATGTCAAGCAGTGTGGTTTACGGTCCAGCAATTACCCCCACCGCCCCATACCCCACCCAACGCACACCTTGGTGACCCCAAGCCTTTGGCTCCAGCCAAGCTCTGATACTTTCTGGGATGAGGTAAGCAGGATGTGATCCTCCCAGGAAGAGAGTGCGCATTCCATTCCAACAATCTGTCTCTGGGATTTCTCAACGAGTTGTTCGAATCTGGAATGCATTGCCTGAAAAGGTGGTGGAGGCTGATTCGATAACAACTTTTAAAAGGGAATTAGATCTTTATTTAGGGAGAAAGGGTCTATTAGGCTATGGGGAGCGGGCAGGGCAGTGGGATTGAATCGCTCTTTTCAAAGAGCCGGCACAGACTAGATGGGCCGAATGGCCTCCTTTTGTGCCGTAAAATTCTATAAATCTATGAATCTATTTCCATGTGTAGGTGAAATGCATGGATTAGTTTGGTTTGGATACTCTTAAGCACAGTGATGGGTTTCTGCATATGTCAAGACACTTTTATTGGGCTGACCAATCAAAGCAAATCTCAGTTACACAAAGAGGCAGTGGCGCGGGAGGGGATGGGAGTTGTAGTGGGGTATGTAGGCGGGGGTATGTAGTGTGCGGGGAGTGGGGGGAAAATATGGGAGTTGTGTGGGGAGAGGTGTGGAGGCGAGAGGCGGAGGGAGTCAGGGGAAAGGAACAAAATATCATTCTCACAAAGGTCATCATCATCTCTCCATATCACAAGACGGACATCCGGGTTTGGTAATGGAATGTTATGGAGTCTTCCCTTCAAGGGATCCACTGAAACACATGAACATCACATTATTTAATTGAACACTTTCCTTCAAATGTACCATGAGTATTTAAATCAGAGAGAGCAAAACTTGCAATGGTTTTAATGAATTTAACGCCTTGGGACGTCCTCTCGACGTGAAAGGCGCTATATAAATGTAAGTTTTGTTTGTTTGTTTGTTGAAATGTGGCAGGTTGGATTGGGGGAGGGTCGCTGGGGGTGGGGTGGTGGGGGGGCGCAGTTAGGCTGGGGGTGGGCATGGACTGGCATGGAGTGCGGTGTGAGAAGTGAGGGTTGGCATGGGTTTGGGCGATAACAAGGGCAGGTGAGGAGAGTAATAATAATAATAATTCTTGCATTTGATATAGCACTTTTCACATCTTATCGATGTCTCAAAGTGCTTCACAGAATATACTGTAAAGTGAATTGACTGTATATATTTGTGGGTGAATCGCGGCAGCCAATTGCGCACAGCAGTGTCCCACACACAGTCGCGGATTGAAAGGACCAACTTTATTATTGTGTTTTTTTTTAGGGATTATTATTAGGCGTGTGGAGTAAGGAAACTTGCCCAAGGTTTCGCCCTGACCTGCCTGGATTCGAACACAGGTCTCATCCTTGTAAGGCGAGTGCTCTAATCACTGAGCTACAGGAGCTCGATAATAATGTTACTCAATAATAATGTATTGGCAAGTTTAATGTCCTGGCATTATATGAAATACTGGGATTTTAATTTTTTAAAAATAATGTTGGTGGTTGGTAAAGGGTGGAGTCAAGGAGGCAGGGAATAGGGTTCAGCACAAAGTGGAGAGAGGAGTTTGCAAGAGGGGGGTGGGAGCTGGCGAAGCACAATGTTGGTGAGAGACCCATCTACCTTGGTGGGTGGAGCCAAGGATATTGGTGTAAAGCTGATGCATTTGGCTACTGTACTTGCTGCTGATGGCTGACACTTCCTTCTTCGAAGAGCATGAATAATACATTGCACTTAACACCTCTTGGAAATGGCGTTCGATCACACAGTGAGGTTTGCTCTGTGGGGGGAGTCAACAAGCAGAAACACGATTTATAATGTGCTGGCTCAGTGCGCAGTACACCAGCTTAACGTTCAAGGCAGCAAATAAGAGGTGAATGGAAATATTCAGTGGTTGAAGCTGCTCATTTACTGACCACTGCATTGCTGAATCACTGATCATCAGCCACGGATTAATATCTTGCATGTCAGATGGGTTAGCGTAGGGGTGATGGACTGTGAAATGACCACATCCAAATACATGCAAGATAAAGCCTGCACACTTGGCCTGTCCACTGGGGTGTTGTTATACAAATAAAAATAGAAACATTTTAAATCATCACAAAAAAGGGCTGCAATAGATTTTTTAAATAAGCACACGCACACACACACACACACACACTCACACGCACTCACACGCACAAGACGGAGCGGTGGGTGGTGTGAGGGGTTAAGACATGGAATGTCCTATGAAAAATGATGGTTTAAAAAGGAAGCAAAATAGCTTTTTAAAGGTAATCAGACAAATTCATAAATTAGGGATGTGAGCCTGGCTCTGTGGTAGCAGTCTCACCTCGGAGTCAGAGCATTGTGAGTTCAAGCCTCAAGTCAGGACTTTGAACTTATATCACCGAGGTGCACACCTGAGTGCAACATGTGTGGGGGAGTGTGTGTGTTGGGGTGGGGGGGTGTGGGGAGTGTGGGGGTGGGGGGTGCTACATTGATGGAGGTCTTGTCCTGCAGCTCAGTGGTTAAAGCTCTCGCCTTACAAGCATGAGACCTGTGTTCGAATCCAGGCAGGTCAGGGCCAAACCTTGGGTAAATTTCCTTGCTCCACACACCTAATAATAATCCATCCATAAAAAAGCCCCACAATAATAAAATTGGTCATTCCAATCCATGACAGTTTGTGGGACGCTGCTGTGCCCAATTGGCTGCTGCGTTTCACCCATAAATATACAGTCAATTCACTTCACAGTATATTCTGTGAAGCGCTTTGAGACGTCGATAAGACGCTATATCAAATGTAAAGATTATGATTATTATTATTTTTGTGAATTGTTAAACCAAGTTTCTGTTGCCCTGTTCATTTGGATGGTTGTGCACTTATATAGAGAAATGCTGGACAGCCTATGAGAGCGGATAATGCCAGAGATGTGTAGGGTACTGAAATGGAATTTAAAATGTATTTAAGGAAAAACAGTTTTAGTCGGGGCATTAATGACAAGGGGCTACAGTGTCAGGATTGTTGGGTCTTCCTGCGGAGGGTTTGGTAAAATTTCAAAAAGAGAATTGGATAGGTACTTGAAGAGGAAAAATTTGCATGCATAAGAGGAAAGAGCGAGGGAGTGGGACTGATTGGTTAGCTCTTCCAAAGAGCCGGCAAAGGTACAATGGGCCTTCTTCTGTGCAGCAATATTCTATGATTCCACGAGAGCATTACCCAAATACACTGAATGTTAACAGGTTTTACGGATTTTGAGACACTGACCTGAAGAGCCTCTTGGAGGACTTGGAGATTACAGCTCTCGCCCAGAGCTGCCTGCACACAGTGCTCGATTACATGCATCTTGTATACAGTGGAGGAAAGACTGGTCGTCACTGAGTGCACCTCAGTGCGGAGCGCATCACACACCTCCTTAGAGACCAGGTCAGGATCAGCAAATATAAAAACCCTAGAGTAAGTAGGAGAAGGAGATCGGTTCATGATGGAGTGAAATCTTACTCCCTGGGCATGTCCCTATCACTGTGGAGTCCTGTAGCTCAGCAGTTAGAGTACTTGCTTTACAAGTGAGAGACCTGGGTTCAATTCCAGGTCAGGGCGAAACCTTGGGCAAGTTTCCTTACTCCACGCGCCTAATAATAATCCCTAAAAAACCCAATAATAAATTGGTCATTTCAATCCATGACTGTTGGTGGGACACTGCTGTGTGCAAATGGCTGCTGCGTTTCACCCACAAATAATACAGTCAATTCGCTTTACAGTATATTCCGTAAAGGGCTTTGAAACATCTAGAAGAAGTGAAAAGCGCTAGAGGAAATGCAAGGATTATTATCACTCAACACAAACACACCACATTCCAATTACATTATTGAATCAGTTAATAAGAGGTCCAGGGGCAAAAGAGCCTCCTTTGTCCTTCAGGAGCTCATCTGATGGACTGTGGTGGAAGCGAGTGGAGGTGATCAGCATTGGGTCAGTGGGTGGGTGGGGAGGTGAGTGGGGACGTGAGGCGGGGGCTGCATAAACTTTGTGAGTCTAAGAATATTCCCCCCAACGCCTCGAATTCGCTGAGGGGGTGTCCCTCCCCCGAGCCAGCATTGCCATTCATTCTGTGGGGTGTGAGGGGAAGTGGTTGGTGTCACTGTGTCTTGCCACTTTACTCACTTCTCCCCGTGTGGAAATGACTCATTTTTCAGGCAGTGCTCGGCAACAACGAGTCTTTGGTGTAAGGCACCTGCAGAAAAAACCACAGGCATTAATTAGTCGCTCGTCAGATTGCGGCGCTGAGCGATCTGCAGTAGAGTGTGGCACTTCTTGGTCAGGCACTGATGGACACTAAATTGTGGAGTCCCCCATAGTGTAGTGGTTAGAGCGTTCGCCTCGACTGATTGTGGACAAAATGCACAATCAATACACTTTACAGTACATCCTTTGAAGCGCTTTGAGATGTCTCGATGACGTGATAAGGCGCCATAGCAGATACAAGGATTATTATTATCATTATTATTATATTAATTGCACATACCTGGGGCCTTTCTCTCTGCCTGCAACATTACTGCATATTCGTACCCGATGATACAGTAGGGCCTAGCCCAACTCAGCAGCTCCTTGCAGAACTTGTACGCTTTCTCATAAAGGTCGTCGGGGATATACACAGCCTGAAAAATAAGAGCTTTGTCACCCAAGTAACATGTTTCAACAGCATCAAACCCCGGAGAAGCTGGACTTCAATGGCAGGAACAAACTCAGTTAGAGAAGAGATGAACTCCAGCTAGGAAGGTTCATATGTAGGTGCTGACACTCACTAGATTCACAGCTTTGGCAGCATATCCCACTTCCTCTGTATGTTAAGATTATTGCAAGACTGTTTGTGGGCCTGCTGTTGCATTTTGCCCACAAAAAATAGATAATTCACTTCAGAACATAAGAACATAAGAACATAAGAAATCCATGTTCCCCGAATCCTCCGCTCCACCCTCGACGGCTGTGCCTTCAGCCACTATGTCCCAAGGCTTTGGAACTCCCTTCCTCACTCTCTTCGCCTCGCCCCCTCTCTTCCCAGTTTCAGGTCACAGTTAAAGACCTTTCTCTTTGACTGCGCCTTTGGTCGCCTTTCTACCCCTGCCCCTGGCTCGGTCCCGGGATCCACTACTGTGAAGCGCTCTGAGACGCTGTCCAGCATGGAGGGCGCTATATAAATCAAACTTGTTGTTGTTGTTGTTGTTATCCGTCTTATCCCCATATCCTTTAATCCCTCTATCCTTTAGAAATCTATCAATCTCAAGTCTTGAATATGTTCAAGGACTGAGCATCCACAGCCTTCTGGGGTAGAGAATTCCATAAATTCACTACCCTCTGAGTGAAGAAATGTTTCCTCAACTCTGTTTGAAAAGGCTGACCCTTAATCTTGTGACTACGACCCCTAATTTTATATTCTCTAACCAGGGGGAAACAGTCTCACAATATAATCCTTAATAATCTTATAGGTCACCTCTAATTCTTCCAGAAAATATACGCCTAGTTTACTCAACCTGTCCTCATAGGTCAACTCCCTCTTCCCAGGAACCAACATAGTAAATCTACACTGCACCCCCTCTAAAGCGAGTATGTCCTTTCTTAAATAAGGAGACCAAAACTGCACACAATATTCTAGGTGCGGTCTCACCAAGACCCTATATAATTGCAGCGAGACGTCCCCATTCTTGCACTTTAACCCCTTTGCAATGAATGCCAACATGCCATTAGCCTTCCTAGTTGCTTGCTGTACCTGCATACTAACCTTTACGGAACCCAACAAACAGCTACAGCTAACTCTGCCCTCTGTCAATGGGATGCCCAAACCTACCATCCAACAATAACAACTTGCATTTAGCGTCTCTCATACAGGGTAGTATCCCAGAGCGCTGGACAGTGGCAGAGCAAAACATAGAGTCATTCCTAGCCCAACAACCAAAGCCCTGTTCCACAGCCCCGCTCCCCACAAAGTTCATGACCCAACTCCCGCAAGGCACTGACCTGAATGATGGTGTAGAGCAGGGTGTTGAGGAGAGGGATAAGGTAGGGTTTGCTCTCTCTCCTAGCCTGTGTGAAGAACATTAAAGTTACTGGGTGACAGGCAACCAAATGCTTTTAGAGTCTGCTTCGTTGTCGGATGACAGGGGAGCGGAGAGAGTGTCACCAGTTTGGGTGGGTGGTGGGTAGGGAAAGGGGTGGGGGTGGCGAGGGGAGAAGATGGGTGAGAGATGGATGGCAGGAGAAGGGAACTACTTGAGGCATGAGAGTGCAGGTGAGAGACTGTGTGGCAGATGGGATTCTAGATGAGAGTTGGGACCCACATATGAGAGGAGAGGGTCATGTACAAGGTCACAAGGTCTAGTCACCACTGGACTTTTTTGGGGGTTCTGTTCCCTCACCTGTTCGAGTTCATCGATAAGAATTCGAGCCAGTATTGCACTATTGTATGGATCCCGTTCAATCTTCTTATGTAACGTCCACCTGAACATCCCTAGAGAGAGACAGACAAGATAAACAGACAGGCAGGCAGATAGACAGTCAAAAAACTTCCCCACAGCAATTACTCACATGGATACACTAATACTCCATTTCCGGGAGGTTTCATAGATTCATAGATTCATAGATTCATAGAATTTTATGGCACAAAAGGAGGCCATTCGGCCCATCTAGTCTGTGCCGGCTCTTTGAAAAGAGCGATTCAATCCCACTGCCCTGCCCGCTCCCCATAGCCTAATAGACCTGTTCTCCCTAAATAAAGATCTAATTCCCTTTTAAAAGTTGTTATCGAATCAGCCTCCACCACATTTTCAGGCAATGCATTCCAGATTCGAACAACTCGCTGAGTGAAAAAAATTCTCCTCAACTCCCGTCTACTTCGCCTTGAAACTATTTTAAAACTGTGACCACGAGTCACAGATTCGCCCACGAGTGGAAATAGTTTTTCTCTATTTGCCCTGTCGAAACCCCTCATGATCTTATAAACCTCTATTAGGTCTCCCCTCAATCTTCTCTGCTCCTTGAGAGAATAACCCTAGCCTATCTAGCCTCTCCTCATAGCTGAAGTCCCTCAATCATGGCACCATCCTAGTAAATCTTCTTTGTACCCTTTCCAATGTCTTCACATCCTTTCTGTAGTGTGGTGACCAGAATTGAACACAGTATTCCAGCTGAGGCCTCACCAAAGTCTTATAGAGGTTAGTCAGCACTTCCTGACTTTTGTACTCTATACCCCTATTTATAAAGCCTAGTAGCCCATATGCCTTCTTAACAGCCTTGTCTACCTGTCCTGCCACCTTCAACGAGTCACTAACACAAATCCTCAGGTCTCTCTGTTCCTTCACACCATTTAAAATTGTACTATCTAGCCTATATTGCCTCCCTTCATTTCTTCTCCCAAAATGCATCACCTCACACTTCTCTGCATTAAACTTCATCTGCCATGTGTCTGCCCACTTTACCAATTTGTCTATATCCTCTTGCAGATGGCTACTATCCTCCTCACTATTTACTATTCTCCCTAACTTAGTGTCATCTGCAAACTTGGAAACTGTACTCCGTACACCCAAGTCCAGATCATTGATGTAGATTACAAACAGCAATGGTCCCAAAACTGATACCTGTGGCACACCACTGCTCACTTCCCTCCAGTCTGAAAAACAGCCGCTGAATATTTTATCTCTCGCCTTTCGATGCAATTAATTTGCATGTTAATCTGCTGTGGGCATCGCTCATAGGCTAATCTATAAACACCCTTGACTCCAGTAATGTGGAGGCTCTGACATGGGGAAGGGGTTGAGGAGTAGACATTGGGGCAGGGTGCCAGAGAAGCTCTGATGTGAGATATCGAGGGTGAGGAGGCTTCTGGCCTGTATATTTCTATGGTTCTAATTTCTGCCACGTGCTCATACATTTGCCCTGCAATAGCACTGATGAACAAGATGGCTTACCAGATATGAATCAGAACAGCTAGAATCAGATAGCATATCGGCATTTAAGAGGGAGCTACGTACACACATGAGTGAGAAGAGAATACTATAACAACAATATGACAATTTGCTCTTATATAGTGCCCTTCAAGCAGGGCAGCGTCACAGAGCGCTACGATATTGTGGAAAGCGTAGGAAGTGGACGGAGATTCTTGTTGGAACTCCTGTAGATCAGTGGTTAGAGCATTCGCCTTATAATTGTGAGACCTGTGTTCTAATCCAGGCTAAACCCTGGGCAAGTTTCCTTACTCCACATACCTAATATAATTCCTCCAAAAGAAACGGCAATAATAAAAACTGGTCATTTCAATCCACGATTGTTTGTGAGACACTACTGTGCGCAACTGGCTGCCGCGTTTCGCCCACACATATACAGTCGTATATTCTGTGAAGCACTTTGAGACATCGATAAGATGTGAAAAGCGCTATATCAAATGCAAGGATTATTATTATTACATGCAGCTGTTAGGCCAAATGGCCCGCGTCCGTACTATAAATTTATGTAAACAATGGCAGGTTACCTGCTGAATCAGCAGTTTGGGAAACCATGCTCCGCGGGCACTGGATTACTGACCTTGGCTGCGTTGAGATGCTGGATTGTCCTGATCCAATTCCCGGATGATGGCGTGGACACTGTTTAGGATGTCAGCCTCCGCGTTTCCTGTCGCTTTCAGAGCTGCTACTGACCAAGAAACAGACTTCACTTAGACACACTTTGTACTGGGTTGAGGGGGGGTGGGCAGGCGGGGGTGGGTGGGGAGGTAGAGGAGGGTAGAGGGTTACCGAAGACACGGTCGAAGAAGATGGTCTTGAGATACATCTTGAAAGAGGCAAGACGTGGGGGCGATACACAGGGACTATGGGCTGGAGTTCGAAAGGGTGGGGGCAGAGAGGCAGGTGTCAGAATTGAAACTGGGCTCTCAGCAAAGTCCCAGGGGGTTGGCGTGAGGCACAACCTGATGCCTGCAGGATCCACCATTTCATCAGCCTCTTGAAAACTTGTAAACGTGTAAGTTGGACCATGGTGTTAGGTTTTTAGGTTTTTTTTTGTGGTGGTTGGGGTGGGGGGGTGGGGGGGGTGGGGGGGGGTGGGGGGTGGGGGGAAGTTTGATGAGGAAGTGCTTGAGAACAGACCTTTTGGCTCCATTCTGCAGCTGTTGGGCAGCAGGGTCTCTGTCCACAAACGGCTGGAAGAGACAGGATTCTTTTCGCTAAACACTGTTGCTCCTGGTTCTGCATCCTGCCCAAGCCCACATTTTGTCTCTCGTCCTCCGCCGCCTTCAAAATACGAGTCGAACCTTCACCATTTATTTCACAGCGGATCTGAACTGTTTACAGGAAGTGTATGTGTACTGGTAACTAACCACCAGATTATGCCATCGAGTCAGTAAATAAACTGCGCATCATTTTTTATGCATTTTTAAATTTAAGATTATATCTACGAGGCTGACATCACCCCATTTAATCAGTGAGTTATTTTAGTTGAGATCTAATCGATGTGTGGTAGTGTCTGAGATCCAGTACAGGAACTGTTCGTGAAAAGGATGTGGGCACCGACTGGGTTTGTTCAGCAACGATTTAACTATGTATAGGACAGACATTTCATATTGAAATCTATTACCAACCCTCTCTGCTGAAGCTGTGACTTCAGGTGCAATATGTGAAGTACAGTGTATTACCCTAAGTTCTGGTGAAATCTGTTGAGGGTTTTATATGTTAAATGAAAGAATATGCAGTAAACCTCTCATAAATCTGATCTGTAGAAATCATATAAACGTCTAAGTCACCCATCTGCCCAAGTTTATATTCTATACAAGGTTGATATAACTCACACTTTGCATAAGTCATATTGTCCCAACTGATACAACCACCGATTTAAGATAGTTGTTAAAAGAAACAGAGGGGACGTTAGGAAAAATGTTTTCACCCAGTGAGTTGTTCGAATCTGGAATGTATTACCTGAAAGGGTAGTGGAAGCCGATTCAACAGCAACTTTTGAGAGAGAAGTAGATGGGTATTTGGGGAGGACAAGATTGCAGGGCTATGGGGAGAAAGCTGGCCAGTGGGATCGAGTTGGTCAGCTCTTTATGGAGCCGGCGCAGATACGATGGCCTCCTTCTGTGCTATATGGTTCTATGTGCGGTTTACTGTGTAGCATTTGATCGTGTGACATGGATGAGATATGATTGATTATTAAAACCGATCACAGTTCTCCTGCAACACTGAGATACCACATTCTGAGTGCGTGAGCAGACGCAGAATTGTGTGCAATGCTCGTTTAATTTCTTATTTAATGTTCTTTATAAGTCTGAAACTAGCAACCATAAACAAGACAACTGTGGCAGAAAGTTTATCTAAAGAATGGAACATTAAATAACGTTTACAGTTTTTCCCTGCACTAAAGTTAAGATTGTTTAAAGGCAGACCTGTTTATTATGGTGGGGTCGAAATTTTGCAAACAACAACAACAACATTTTAAAGTGCCTTTCATGTCAGGAGGATGTCCCAAAGCACTGAACGGTCAGGTGGGATTGGGGCGGGGGAGAGGGGTGGGGGAGGGTCGGGGTACGGGGTAGGGGAATGGAGAGGGGGAAGAGTTAGTGAGGGAGCCGAAGGCGCGGTCGCAAAGTCACGATAGGGAAATTGGTGGTAGATTACAGTACTTTTCGTTGATCGAGCATCAGTACAACAACTATAACAACAATAATTTGCATTTATAAAGAGCTCTTCACGCGGTGTCTTGAAGCTCTTAACAGTGGCAATGCTTAACACCAAGTCAGACATTAAGCCAGGAGAGTGAGGTGAACGAACACACAATCAACAACAACAACAACTTGGATTTATATAGTGCCCTCCAAGCCGGACTGCGTCTCAGAGCTCTTCCCAATAACGGATCCGGGGCCGAGCCCGGAGGAGGGGGAAAAGGATGACTGAAAGTGCGGTCGAAAAGAGAGGTCCTTAGCCGAGACTTGAAAATAGGAAAAGATGGGGGGCAGGGCGAAGGGAGTGAGGAAGGGAGTTTCAGAGTCTCGGGGCATAGTGGCTGAAGGCACGGCCGCCGATGGTTGAATAGAGGATTTGATGGACAAGGAGGAGGCCAGGACCAGTAGAGCGAAGGCAATGGGTAATAGGAATTGTGGAGTCCTTTAGTTTAATGGTTAGAGCACTCACTTTACAAGTGAGAGACCTGGCTTCAATTCTAGGCAGGACGAAACCTTGGCAAGTTTCATTACTCCACATACTTAATAATAATCCCTCAAAACCCCCCAATAATAAATTGGTCGATTCAATCCACGATAAGCAGTGGCCGACTTTCCATTCAGCATTCACAATGCTAAATCTGCATTCCTTCAGCTTGTTAAACTCCAGCAATACTCCAATCCACACTCTGGGGATCCCAAGCCTGCCAGGCTGCATATATTGCCTTTCCAGTGGTTGGAGAGAAAGTGCACACTCCAGTAAAAATATAGAAATGCTCATTGGGATTTGGGTTTTAACACTCATTAGTATAGTGATGGGATACCTATAATAATAATATACGCCTAATAATAATCCCCCCAAATAAAACACAACAACATAATCGGTCATTTCAATCCACAACTGTTTGTGGGACACATTGCTGTGTGCAATTGGCTGCTGCGTTTCGCCCACCAAATATACAGTCCATTCACTTTACAATATATTCTGTGAATCGCTTTGAGACGTCTAGAAGACTGCAAAGGCGCTACATCAAATGCAAAGATTATTATTATTAATGTGAAATTCACAAAGTATTGTTTAAAGGTTGTCTCCAAATTCTGTTAAAGAGAGACTAAATAGCTGATTCAAGCAAAGGGATATTAAAAGACTGGAAGAGAGGAGAGTGGGATTAGTCTGAGTAATGATCATGAGTCATGTGGAGAGAAAAACAAGTCCAGAACTTGATAATCGCTGTGCACAAGTGGCTGCCATATTTCTCCTAAAAAATATACAGTCAATTACAATAATAACAATTCACTTTAAAGTATATTCTTTGAAGTGCTTTGAGACGTCAACGATGTGATAAGTCACAATATCGAATGCAAGCATTATTAACACTACTATTTTTATATCTGACAAGCTATCTTGTTCATCAATATATTTTTTCTGTGCAGTAACATTCTAGAAAAAGTCAGCAACTATAACAACACCGTCCGAAATTACATTTGTTCAGCACATTTCATTCCAGGAGGATGTCCCAAGGTGCTGAATGGGATTAGGGAGGGTGGAGGGAAAGTGGGGAAGGGGTGTGACCAATGGCACTGTCGAAGAGGAGGATCTAGAGAGGGGGCGAGGCGGAGGGATTGCTGGATGGGATTTCAAATGTTGGGGGCAGAGTGGCTGAAGGCTCGTCCGGAGATGGTGGGACGGGTGGGGGTCGGGGGACTTGGAGCAGGCTGGAGCCCGCTGAATGGAGGCAGTGGACAGATTGGTGGGGGGTTAGGAGGTCGCAGAGTTAAGGTGGGGCAAGGCCATGGAGGGCCTTGAAGGTGAGGAGTAGGATCTTGAATTGAACCTGTTTGATGGGAAACCAGCAGGCGAGAGTGAGCAAATTTTCCTAACTCTTAAACATCTGGTCAGAAAAAATATAATTATTAATAAACACTTACAAGAATTCATTTTTTACAAAATGTGGAAGTATCTCTTCCCCATTTCGAAAGAAAGTATTTATATCAGAAATACATTTCTGGATGATTGGAGTTCATCGAATATTCACCAAAAGAGGAGCATAAAATCTCACTTTCAGAGCACGCCCATCACTAGGGAGAATAATTCCTCCAGAAAACCCCCAGCAATAATTTGGTCACTTCAATTCACAACTGTTTGTGGGGACACGGCTGTGCCCAATTGGCTGCTGTGTTTCGCCCACAAATATACAGTCAATTCACTTTACAGTATGTTCTGTGAAGCGCTTTGAGATGTCTAGAAAACATGAAATGCTACATAAAATGCAAGGATTATTATTATTATTATTAACACAGCAACAAGACCAATGGATACTCCCAGCCTTGTAACTATGACAACTGATAACATAGCACAATATGCATTTTGGTGCTACTTCCTAGTAATGTGAGTCTAGGGAATGAGAACCTCTAACTGTGATGTGTTTACGCCCCAAGCGATGGGTGGCTGTGTTACACAGCGTTTTTTCATTGTCTGATTTTGAATCCTGCCAGTGGAACATTAACCATTTGCTGCACAGCAAGAGAAATCTGGTCAGTAAGAGGGAAACATTGAGGATGTTCTTTGAACGGTTCGTAGCCGAGCCAAGCCAGTGGTGAAAGTTGGTACAAGAAGAAAAGGAATGGATTGGTGTAGCTTCATTGAGTGAGAAGCAGGCTAGCATCTGTCTCTAATCTTTATTCCTGACCTCACTGTACCTCAGGCAAAGGGCCCTCCCTCATCCAGGTCCACCCATCCACTCAGGACCACCAACCACCCCACTCCAGGTTGTGGGTTCATTGATCTTATAGTCTGGGTCAGTAGTGGCCCATGGGGAGGTCCAGACGTGACCTGCTGAACATTTGCACTAGTCTTAAGTGCGTGTTTTAAATCAATCTTTTATTCAGGATATGAATCAAGAAAGATTCAATCAAGAAAATAAAAGTTGTTGCTGACTAAAAGGTGTACGTTGACACACCAAAACAGTGTTCTGATCTCATTTTTATCGTGATCTGATCTCACTTTTATCGACCTTAACTTGAATTTAAGATTAATATTATGTTCCTTTGTCTTTGATCCCCTTACTGGAGGGATCTGGAGGATTTTTTTTTTAATTCCCTTTAAACTTTTTACGTAGATCACCCTGAAGATTCTCAGCTCAAAGAAATATAATCCGAACCTAACCAGTCTCTTACATGTGCTGCATAGGCCCCAAACAGATATTGTGAGGTCCAGTAATATACATCCAAATTCAGAGAAGGGAGGAAAATTGTGACATTATGTACGCCAACACACAGATCCAATCTACTCATAGTGTTAGTCAGTACATACGCAGTTTATGCATAGTCCAGGCTAAATATATATCAATGGCGAAGTGATATATGTAGCGAGGGATCTATGTACTAAGGGTGCTGACAGGTGGGACTAAACTAGTGTTGAGTTCCAACATACTCCTTCGAGGAGCACACATTGTGATGTAATGTTATAGCTCCAATGCAGCCACTGTCCGCCATTAATCCATTTACAGGCAAGTAGTTTGAAAATGGTTCATGCACTTTGTATAATAGCTCAAGATAACTTCAAAGTGACAGCTTACACACCCTCTCTTGAATCTGCGGAGGCAAACTGCCGCTACCTCCTTAGGATAAAAATAACCCTTGCATTTGATTTGACGGATCCACTTTGTGAACGTATCTTAAAGTGCTTCACATGATTTATTGTAAAGTACGTTGAGTGTATTTTGTCGGCCAGCGCAACAGCCAATGTTTGAAGGGCAATGTCTCCCGAACCGCCATGACATCAATGATCAAATTTTATCTGGGGGATTGTCAGCAAGGACATTGAAAATTAATTTCTCTTTTTTGGATAGTCTTCGATGTTACAATAATAGCTATCCTTACATTTTTATATAGTTAGTGTCTTATTACGTCTTCCAGACACCTCAAAGCCCTTCATGGAATATACTCTAAAGTTACTTGACTTATGTTTTGGGAACGAAACGCAGCAGCGAATTGCACACAGCAGTGTCCTACGAACAATCGTGGATTGAGTGACCAAATTATTGTTATCATTATCATTTAGTTATTATTATTTTTGGCGGAGGGATTGTTACCTCCAGAAAAGCCATGCGCCAATCGACTAACAACTGGGTTCTTATTTACTGCAGGTAAACAGAGGTGTGAGGAGTAAGGACACGTGCCCAATGTTTCACCTTGCCAGGAATCGAACCTCGGTCCTCTTACACGCAAGGCTCTAACCACTAAACTACAAGACTCCATGAAGAGGCAAAACAGGATCTCAGTTTAACATCTTATCTGAAAGACGACATCTTCAACGATGCTGCGCATATTTTTTAAACCAAATCTGGGGACAGATACATGAAAGTAATTGAACTCACTACATAATCGCTGTTGCTGGCATCTCAGCGTTCATAGAATCATAGAATCTTACGGCACAAAAGGAGGCCATTCGGCCCATCGAATCTGTTCCGGCTCTTTAAAAAGAGCAATTTAATCCCACTCTGTAGCTCTCTCCCCATAACCTCGCAAACCCGTCCTCCCCAAAATAAACGTCTACCTCTCTTTTAAAAGTTGTTATCGAATCGGCCTCCACCATCTTTTCAGGCAATGCATTCCAGATTCGAACAGATCACGTTGGAGAAGCTTGTTGGATTAATGGCTGAGGAATTCATAATTATTATTTTTAGAATTTTACTGTTCTTGCTCAGTTTGTTACTGAACTCAAGACACGGCGAATTTGGCCAGAAACACAATACTCACCTAGGGACTGTCTTCTGGGAATTGGGGACGTGTGGTTACTCTAACCCCAGCACTGAAGCTGTCTCCATCCCCCACTCCACCCGTACCACACACACACACACATTCCCACACACATAAACCTCTCCTATCAGATCATCAGCCTTTCCCTGAACTACTTGCATCTCTTTAAATTAACTAGCTAACTCCCACCAGCAAGGTAATCTGACTGTTGTTTATCAGTCTGACAATCTGGGTATTAACTGCATCCGATCTCACTCAAATGTTTTCTTATCAAACACCGCAGCTACCTCAATAATAACGTGAGTCTGGAAAGTCAGAGCAGCTCTGGGAGTCTGTGTAAAACTGCCTAAAGAGCAAAGTAACAAGTAAATGTAATTTGCTGGACTCACCAATACAGGTGTTGAGGTCCTGGAGGCTGAACAGGTGCTGTGGGACACTCTGTCCTGGGTTGGAATCGGGACAGTCTGATCAATGTCTGTGTGTCAGTCACTAGACTTTCACTCGGTTCATTCACCTGTTATTAGAGAATCCAGCCTTGAGGGGCCTCTGATTGATGCGAGTAGAGAGCGAGCAATACTTGATTGGCTTCTCGCTGTGCCACTCGAAAGCCACTGTAGGAAGTAAGTGGTGGAAATTCCCCTCCCTTTAAACTCACCATTCAAGATAGTTTCAAAGAAACTAGAAGCAAAGGCCCCACCACTAACCTGTTCCAAAAATATATAATACATGACATCATGGCAAATGTTTTAATCCCTTTCCCATTATTTCACCCACACAATATCAGCTTCACTTTACAGTGATACAAAGTTCTGTAGCTTGGTGGTCGGAGCACTCGCCTCGCTAGCGAGCGGGCCTGGGTTCGATTCCAGGGCAGGGCGAAACATTGAGCCGGTTGTCTCACTCCACACGCCTCTGTTTACCCAGCAGTGAGCAGGGGTGCGACGGTCAGTGGATTGGCGGAACGCTTTTCCGGGGATAATAATTCCTTCGAAAAAATATATATAATTTGGTCAAAGAGGAAGGTTTTCAAGCGGGAATTTAACAAAAAAAGGGGGAGAGATGGGGCAAGGTGGAGGGATTGAGGGGGAGTGTTCCAGAGTTTCAGGGCGTAATGGCAGGACCTCTGATGGTGGGGCGGAGGGTGGGAGGGATGAGCAGGAGGCCAGTGCTAGTCGAACAGAGTCGCTGGGTTGTGGATTGGGGTGTGAGCAGGTTGGAGAGGTAGGAAGATGCCAGAATGTGATGGGGAGCCAGTGGAGTCTGCCCAGAACTAGTGAAATCTCGTTGAAACCCTCATTCACGCCTTCATTGCATCCCGGCTCGACTATGCAAATGCTCTGCTTGTCGGCCTTCCCAATTCCTCCCTCCACAAATTGCAGATGTTCCAGAACTCTGCGAGCCATGTTGTCTACCGTTCCAAACTCCGTGACCCCATCTCCCCCAACTCCATTGGCTCCCCATCATCCAGAGGATCAAATTCAAGATTCTAGTCCTCACATTTACCTACTTGTCCGCCCCCTCCACTCAGCAGGCTCTGGCCTGCTCCATGTTGCCCAACCCATCTGCCGCACCATTGGCATGTGAGCCTTTAGCCATTCTGCCTAGACCACTGGAACTCCATCCTGCAGCCCCTCAGCCTCGCCCTCTCCCTAGCCTCCTTCAAGTCTCGTCTCAAGACCCTCCTCTTCGATGGTCCCATCACAACTCCTAATCCCTCACTTCCCTCCCCCCTCCCTGTCTCCAGCTCGGGTCTGACACAGTGACTGTCCAGCACCTTGGGACGTCCTCCTGATGTGTAAGGCGCTTTACAAGTGTAATTTTGTGGTTGTTGTTGGGTTTTTCTCTGAGCCAGGTTTGCCCATGATTCTCAAAGCCACTTGCCCACCAATCATCCTGGCTCATTGGCAGTTACCGTTATCCCTGTAAATCAATGGCCAGCAGATCAGGGCTGTGAACCCTTCCAGCGCTCAAAACAATTGTCACAACAATTCCCCGGTTGTGGTCACCTTACTCAGAGCAGCAGACCTGTTACACACTGGAGGCAATAGGAGAGCCATTGTGGAAGCTATCGTTAAAGAATAATTATCAGATGTGCTGACTTCATTGTAACATTCAGGGTTATGAGGAGTGGGATTCAGCTGGGGGAAGGTTCAAAGGGAGAGGTTCCAAAGAAATAGCTTTGGGGAAAATGGGCGACAGAGAGAACTTTAAGGGAATTTGCCAGGTTTTAGTTATACAATGACATTTTAACCACTGTAATAAGACTTCCAACAAATGGAAAACCAGATAAAGAATTAAGTGTTAGTTACAGCTCTGCCACTGTCAAACTCTCTGGGGATGCGCTATATAAATGCAAGTTGTTGTTGTTGACAGTGAAAGTGTAGCGAGGTGACTGTCCATCCAAGTGTAAAGTGCCAAGCAACAAGCCACCTAACATCAATCTGTAACTAGGATTACAATCTCCGACAAAGTTTGAGCAAATCATTAAACATTCATGAAGAATATTCATTATTTGGACTCTTTATTTCTTTAGAATTAAACTTCATGGGGTGAAAATAAACAAGATATATTTTACAGAATCATTTGACTATTTTTAACTGTACAATTCAGATTACAGTATAGCTTCAAAATGTACAAAAATATGGGCTTGAAGTCCCGTTATGTATCTACACACAATGTGATTTCCTTTAAAAGAATTCAGCAAAATTCTTAAAGCCTGTCCTGCCCTTTATAAGTCTAAGTGTTTTGAAGTGTTCATAAATTCCATCTTTCCTCGTGAACTCAAAGGTTTAGCCTCAAGTGAGGTAAAAGTAATTGTCGTGTGACATCAACTTTATCCAACCTTTGACACCATTCCTGTAGTCAACTACTCAGCCCCAAATATATTCCAGTCACACGTCAATTGGAGAACATTCAAACTTCTGCATTCAACTTTCAGACATATATGTATCAATCATTTTAATATCTGCAATACATCATGGCCTGTTAACCTTCCAATGTTCTTAAAGTTTACAAAGTGCGATACTGAGGAGACAAGACAGTTTGATTCACTTTAATTTAGCACAGTGCTTCTCGTCTTAAACACAGTTAAAGGATATTATTTTTGGACCTTTTGGCAAGTGCAACAAGAGGAATTAACATAATTGATCCAATATTTACATAACTTTGCTAAATTGTACCTCTCAACTCTTCCTTAACTAACGCCTGAATCTTGCAGGATTTCAGAGGTTATTATTATAGTGATCAGTAATAATTTTCCTTCGGTTCTGTCAATCACGCACACTCCAGATTAACCCATCCCCCCCCACTCCACATCCCCACCATTTCCACATGCTCTCAATATCACTCACTGTCTCCACTCTGTAGACCACACACTGCCTCCACTCTTCACATCACACACTATCATACAACCACGGACAGGCAGATCACCTAAGCCAGCCTTCAGGATGTGTGGCAGTGGCCTGCGGTGACCAGATATTCCACCGCTCGCAAAATACTTGCTCGACACCTCCTTCAATGATCTGCCAGAGACTCGGAGCTCCTCGTACGTGACTGGATCTTAGCCTCTACAGCACACCGTGACCACCCGTTCAGATAGAAATGTAATTGAGAGTCTGGCTCCCTTGCCTCCACAGGTGCTCTCTCAGTTCCTCCTGAAGCTGAGCGGTGGGGTGTTGTCTTCCCAGCTACCGTGAGAATTACATGGAACCTGTTGCCCTAACACAAAGCCAAAGTCAATTGATTTGGCCACTTCCCCTGAATACTTCTTGAAACACTGAGAAAAGTCACTTTTCTCAGGAAATGCTTTCTGTGGGGGCAAGTCCACTACGGTGAAGCCTGATGTGTTGTCACGGTGGTGTGGAAGCAAGGCATGCCATACATACAGTGAGGCTCTCTACGGTACTGAGCCACTGAAGGTAACAATGGGAAGACAGAGCAGGGAGTAGGACTTTGATGGGTGCTGCTGAAAATGGCTCTGTTTCCTCAGGCTCTGTAGCACCATCTCCTCGGGCTTGTAACACACGGACACCTCGCACCTAAAAACAAACCAGAGATATCAGATTAAAGTGCAAATAAATCACAGTATTTTGCGCTTCACAATTTGCCTACTGAGTGACACCCAGTGAAGCGATCGAGATCTCATCCCGATGGGAAAGGCACTATATCAAATGCAAGGATCATTTTTTTAATTAAATTCAGACTGGAATACATAAGACGGCCACATTTTGTAGGTTTCTTGTTTCACCTTGTTCAACACGAAGCAATCCGATCCTACTCCCTCCTTTGCCTCCTTTAAGGCCTTTTTGACCACGTTTTTAGTCATCTTTCCTCCTCCACACCACCCCCCACCTCCACCCTATTTGCCCTCAGAACCCCCTCTGACTCTGGGAAATTGCATGTCTCACTAGGCCAGCCTGCCAAGGTGCGTTTGCACTGGTGCCGCCTGCGTGGGAGCTAGACGACAGCTACTATCCGGGATGCATACAACTAGTTGCATTTTTATCGACCTGAAGGTGACTTAAATCCGTGCTGCCAGAAACAAGATACGGAGCTGGAATGTTGCTCGTTTCATCCACAAAATGTACGGTCACTACACTTTCTGAGACGGCTCGAAGTCTATATCAAATTCAAGGATTGTTATTATTATGATTATTATCACTATTGTACAGTGAGACGAGTTGCCTACCGAGTCACACTCTGAAGAACCTTTTGCTCATCCTGGTCAAAGCACACGGCGAAGGTGGTGCTACTGCGGCCGACCACCTGCACTTTGTCGACTTTGATTCGCGTCACACTTATTTGCTGAAAGGAAAGAGAGACTCTTAGATCCTCTGGGTATGCAGCGCGTGCTTCACCTCTCCCCCCCGCAGCCTCTCAAAGCCTTATCCGCACCTTTACCGGAGCTGCTGGAGCTCAGTGGTTAGAGCACTCGCCTTCCAAGCGTGAGCCCTGTGTTTCTAATCCAGGCAGATCAGGGAGAAACCTTGGCAACAAGTTTCCTTACTCCACACGCCCTAATAATAATCCCTCCCAAAAAAAAACACAATAAGAAAATTGGTCATTTCAATCCATGACTGTTTGTGGGACACTGCTGTGTGTAATTGGCTGCTGCATTTTGCCCACAAATCTACAGTCAATTCACTTCACAGTATATTCTGTGAAGCGCTTTGACACGTCGATAAAATGTGATAAAACGCAAGGATTATTACAATATTATTATTTACCTCCTCCAGTTTAGATTATCCCACGGTTTCCTCACTGGCCTCCCCAGTATTTTCTGTATTTACATTTAGGTAAGGTAGAAAATAATATTGCGAGTTCCAGTGTATAGTTTGCAACACAACATCTCAAGTGATTGCCAGGAGGGTGAAAGGCGAACTAGATGGACCTTGGCCTGCTCTCACCTAGAAAATCCTTATGTTCTTAAGTTACACAAGAGATGACCACAAATATTGCGGTTGAAGAAATTGGAGATGTGCTAGGATACAGAGATAGGAGCCGGAGACAGAGTTAAGGTGAAAAAGGCATTCTCTTATACTGGGGTGGATCCGAATAGCTTGTGCCACCTGGCAGCCTGTTTACTCCCCACTCTCCCCTCTCGGCCTCCTACGCTCTCCCAGCCCACGCACTAACAAACCCGGATGACAGCTATTCCCTGTGGAATGCTTTGCAGTGTTTTGACATTACCAAAGCTGTTTCAAAAACAAGTATTGTTATTCACAACAGTTATTAGCCTGCGCTGTTCTTGGCTTGGGTAACCGATTCACTCTAGGCTTAGTAATTGAGTCCTTCCTAACGACTCTCTGTATCACTTATTGCTCTTTAGCAACCTTTGCTGGTGATAACACTGGCTAGACACTGACCAGTCACTACAACCTGCGCTAGACACTGACCACAGTCACCGCAACCTGCGCTCGCTCACCTGATTATAACTCATCTTGGTTTTTGAGTTTTGCCGCTTGACCACTTCAGTCATTGAGAGATGGAGGTATTCCGGATTGGCTTCTGATACAGACACAATTAAAGAGGAGCTGGTAAGCCCGGTGCATGAGTGCAAACATGAGTGTGTGCAGCCAAAGGACCCGAGTGTGTGGACCCCAATGTGAAGGAGAGGGGAGGGGGGGGCGCAACAAAAACTTTGCTGAGTTAGAGGGGGCGCTGCTATTTGAAGTTTGGAAGCCACTGCTCTAAGGTAGTTACCCAGCCCATCGTGTATCTTGCATGCCTTCCTGAGGTTTACTGATGTACAGCTTTTTTCCACATTGTTCCACTGGTTTCTTCTGCTGACTGTAGCCTGAGCAAAGAACAAGACAATTAGACACAGTGCAGGTCACTAATAATAACACGTTATTAATCTAAAAAAACTAATGAACTGAAAATATCTCATTAGGTTAATAATGCTCTAGGATTATGTCTCTTCTGTCTCACTGCCCAACAAGCTGTGACTGACTGTACTCTACTGCTCATTAACTCCATAAAGGACCCATTCACAGCAGATGCCAGGTCAGTTCGACCCAGGACATTTACAGGACTTAAATAATAGTCCTTGCATTTGATATAGTGTTTTTCACGTCTCCTAGACGTCTCAAAGCGCTTCACAGAATATCCTGTAAAGTGAGTTGACTATATTTGTGGGGAAAACACGGCAGCCAATTGCGCACAGCAGTCATGGATTGAAGTGACCGTATATTCTGTGAAGCGGTTTGAGACACCTCAATGACGTGTTAAAGTGCTATACCGAATGCGAGGATTATTATTGCTATTTTTGTGACTCTGTGTGTCAATGTGTATGTAATACAAATACATACTCAGCTCTGTGTGACTCTGTGTAATTCACATACCCGGCTATAAGCAATCTGTAGTGCTAATGGAACGGCCTCTCTGTCGCCATCGATGCCCAGAAGCTTCTTTCCTGGTCCTGAAAAACAAGGCAAGGAAAGATTTAGGAAAATATTTGGCAAAATTGAACTTAATTATCCATGTCAACAACTCCAATTTACACCACAGGCTTTCAAATGAAAGAACTTATCTAATAATAATAATAATCATAATCCTTGCATTTTGATATAGCGCTTTTCACATCTCATCGATGTCTTAAAGTGCTTTGCAGAATATACTGCAAAATGAATTGACTGTATATTTGTGGGCGAACCGCGGCAGCCAATTGCGCACCGACGTACAGTTTTAGGTTCAAAACTTCTGACAACGTTTAACCTTTAAATGCTGTTCTGTGTATTAACCATTTGTCGTGAAACACAAACGTCACATGTACAATAAGGATTCCCTCTTCCCCCCCACACCCCCCCCAACACACACACACACACAGTGGTTCAGTGAGAGTTTCTGTGGATCCACATTCTCTGCTGCTTAACACACCTGTGTATTTGTGAGACAGCATTGTAAGGACCCACCTGAAGCCTTGATGGCCCTTGTGGCAGCAGATTGACCCATCTCCAATGAGTAGACAAAGACCTCAGATTTTTTCTCCCCCCCTGCGAGTGTCAGCTAACAGCAAAATGAAATGAGTTAGTTACTTGCCATGTGCTGCGCTCTCCCGAGACAAAGACAAAAACAGTACTACACACTGAAAACTCTAACCTAACTCTGTACAAATAGTTGGTCAGATCCCATCTGGAGTCTGTGATCTGTTTTGGGCACCGCACCTCAGGAAAGATATATTGGAGGGGGCGCAGCGCAGGTTTGGGAGAATGTAACCAGGCCTTAAAAGGGTTAAGTTATAAGGAATGACTGCATACGCTTTGTGCATTCCATTGAGTTTGGAAGGCTGAGGGGTGATTTGAACGAAGTATTTAAGATTATAAAGGGATTTGATTGGTTAGATACAGAGAAGCTGTTTCCTCTGGTGGGGAAATCCCAAACAAGGGGAAATCCCAAATAAGGGGATATTGTCTTAAAATTAGAACCATGTAATTTAAGAGTGAAATCAGGAAGCATTTTTTTCAAAGTCAGTGGTCGAAATCTGGAACTCTCTCCCCCAAAAGGTTGGATCCATCCTCAAGAGTGAGGTTGATAGATTCTTGATAGGTCAGGGTATCAAGGGATATGGGGAACATGTGGGAAATTAGAATTATAATATAATAATAATCCTTGCATTTGATATAGCGCTTTTCACATCTAATCAACGCCTCAAAGCACTTCACAGAATATACTGTAAAATGAATTGACTGTATATTTGTGGGCAAAACTCAGCAGCCAATTGCGCACAGCAGCGTCCCCCACAAACAGTCGTGGATTGAAATGACCAATTTTATTATTGTGTTTTTTGGGGGAGGGATTATAATAAGGCATGTGGAGTAAGGAAACTTGCCCAAGGTTTCGCCCTGGATTCAAACACAGGTCTCAAGCTTGTAAGGCGAGTGCTCTAACCACTGAGCTACAGGAGCTTGATGTGGATAACAACAAAATGACAATTGTATAGCCCCTTTCACAACAGGAGGATGTCCCAAGGTGCTGGACAGTGTTTTGGAGCCGAGCTGGGATCGGGATCGTGAAGGGATGGGGGGGAAAGGAGTCGACCATGATCTAATTGAATGGCGAATCAGGCCTCAAAGGCCTGAACGAGTTATATTCCAATGGAGCAAAATCACATCAACGTCCATACTGTGTCACAGGTCAATGCTGCCTGGAACGTTGGTCTGTAACAAAGCCCTAAAATGCAGAAGTGTTCAGTGCAGAACCTCTTCCTCTTTCGTCCGCCAATTTCGATGCCAATAAAAGCGACTCAGTCCCGAGTCTGACAATCCCCCAAATAAAACTGGCTGTTCACATCATGGCCGTTTGTGGGATATCATCGCCGTGAACAAAGTGGCTGCAACGTACACAGCGCCACCACTTTACACTGAACAATCAGTTTTATAATATAATATATTATAATATGAGGTATAGTATTATGGTGTGTAGAGAATAGAGGCAAAATATTGTTGAAATATTATTAGGACTATTATTCTTTCCCAGAATTGAGGAGAACTTTTATTATTACTGACACAAAGTTCAAAAGAAATCAACAAAACTGAGAGCGAATTTCGTTCGGTTTCAGCGTCGAGTAAGTCAACGACAACTTGCATTTATATAGCGCCGATCAAGCAAGGCGGCATCCCAAAGCACTTGACAATTGTGGAGTATGTCGCCGAGCTGGGAGAGGAGAGGAGAGGAGAGGAGAGAGAAGTGACCGGAGGTGAATGGTCGAATAGGAAGGTCTTCGGGCACGACCTGAAGATTGGAAAGGAAGGGGCAAGGTGGAGGGAGAGTGTTCTGGAGTTTAAGGGAGTAGTGGCTGAAAGACCGAGCCAGAGAGCAACCCCAGGGCGTACTCACCTCGGCCTGGAACAGCTGGATCAGCACTGGGTGAACTGCGTTCCTGCAATAATATAGCGTCAGGTCCCCGATGATTGAGAGCTTGTCTTGAGTTCCTTCGCTGTGACCGTTCTCAGACTTCGAGGGCTCCTGCAATCAGAAGGGTAGAGACATGGCTACACTAATCCCCTCTCCTGGTCAGCAGTAACTCTAACTAACTCGTAAAGTGTGTGTGGGGGGAGGAGGGGAGCTGAAAGGCACACGTGGGAGCAGAAAGAGAGACACTCATGGGGTGGGAAGGAGGCACAGCCGTGAGGTGGGGAAAAGGGAGGAAGAGAGACACACACACACTGGAAAGAGAGAGAGAGAGAGAAGTGTTGAGAAGAGAGGGAGACAGTGTTGGAGGCAGAACCTTTGCCCCAAAGAGTGAGAGACCGTGGCCTAGGGATCACACAGGGAGTGAGGCTAACCTGGCACAGCAGATCTGTGGGGAGGTTCAGTAAATCAAGGACGTTGCGTTGATACCAAGGATCCAGTATTCCCAGGTACTGAGCGATGTGTATATTGTTGTTCTTCCCTGAGTCCTCGCAGTCCTAAAGGAAGCAGAGCGGAGGGTTCATCACCGTCTAAACAATTCTCTCCTAGTTTTAAAACAAAAAAACCTTCTCCAGGTGCCTCCCTCCCCTCCTGGTCCCTGGCAGAGCAGTTGCCCAGCAGCTGGAGGCTCGGGCGTTTATAGAGAGGGACAGGCACGCGGAGTGGGGTGCGTGTGGGACAACAGGACGAGTGAGGAGAGGCAGAAAAACTTCAGCACCAGCACAGATTGGACACACTCAGTCCCAAAGTCACAAATACCTCAAATATTCTGACATTACTGCGGTAGTTGTGTAATCCCCCTTGGACACCATTACTCATCACAACAATGCGCAATGCCCTATTTTAATAACCGAAACACAGAGAGTGGCTAGAGTGAGCTACGAGCTGGTGTGTGCCTTAGCGAGGATAGTGCTGAGGTAATGTCGCCTCACAGGGCAGGGTAAGGGGAGAAAATAATGAATGATCCTTGCATTTGATGTAGCGCCTCATCACGTCTTCGAGACGTCTCAAAATGCTTCACAGAATATACTGTCAAGTGTATTGTTCCACAAATAGTCGTAGATTGAGTAACTAAATATATTTTTGGGAAAGGGATCATAACCACTGGAAAAGCAATCCGCCACTCGACTAACTGGGTTCTTACTTAGTGCCAGGTAAACAGAGGAGTGTGGAGTAAGCAAACATTGTGATACCGCTGTGCGTTGTTGCTGCTTCGTTTTACCCACAAAATATACAGACAATTCACTTTACAGTATATTCTTTGAAGCGCTTTGACGTGTCTCAAAGACGTGATAAGCCACTACGTCAAATGCAAGGGTAACAGTATTATATTATAATTTGCCTCATGTTTCATCCAGCCCGGGAATCAAACCCAGGTCCTCTCGCTTGTGAGGCGAGTGCTCTAACTCCATGGGGTCCTGCGCTACAGGACCCCATGGAGCTGTTCCATTGTGCCCGGTGAATGTTTACCTGCTGTATGGATGAGCGGCGTTGGTTATCGGGGGGACAGCTGATTGAGATTGGCTCCCTGGGGGTGTTTCCTTTCAGAGGAATGTGAAAAAACTGCATCTTGAAGTATTTGGTGAGAAAAGGTGATTTGCTTTCTTTGATCCTAAGGTAAGAAAACATTCCAATTAAACATCGACTCTCTCATCTCACACAAAAACAGAAGCCGCTGGGAAAACTCAGCAAGTCAGGCAGCATCCATGGAGAAGGGAAAGTGAGTCAACGTTTCGGGGTCCACGACACTTCATCAGAACTGGTGTACGTTGGGAGGGAGAGGTTTTTAAGGGCAACTTAGAGAGAGGCAGGCAGGACAAGGGAGACAAAGAAGACAAAGGAAAACATGTGTTAATTGATGGGTTCATTCGGTGATAACGGTGTGAAACAAAGGGGGGTGGGTTTAAACAAAACTGGGGAGACAGCTCTTTCATCTCTGAAGACACTTTGTTTGCTCTCGTCTCGAACCATAGACCTCTCCCATCAAATGATCCTAAACTTGCTCTAGCCCCTCATCAATCATCGATTGGATGAATGAAATGGGAATCGGATGACAGGGATGAAGAGAGCGATTCCCCAGAACTTCGGAACAATTGGGAGGACCCAGAACTCTAGCCTTCAGCAGGAAATCGGAGAACACGCAACCTGGAACATCCACAACCTCTGGGAGTTAGGATGTCTAGAAGTTAGATCAGAATATATTTCTTCACGCAGAAGGTTGTCAAAGATTCCGAAAGACTTCCGAGGCGCAATCGGCAGGAACGCTTGCAAGGAAGATAAATAAACTCTGAGACGAAAGGATATTTAGGGATGTGGGGAGAAGGTGAGGAAATGGGATTTAAAGTTCTGCTGTGATCCAATACAACCTCATTGGTCTTAATAATGGGATTCAAGTGCTCTGGGACGCTACCCCACATGAAGGGTCGCTATATAACTGCAAGTTGTTGCTGTTGTTAGCCCTTTAAGACCTCTGATCGATAGTATCCTACAACAAGCCAGAGCTGCTGACTGTACCAGGACCTAACTCTGGCGGTAAACGCAAGCCTATCCATTGAGGCAATGGAACACTAATTACCTGGGAGCGACCGACACTGGGGGGCAAGTCTCAATGACACACAATTAGGAGAGATTTGCTCTCTCACAGCACCTCGTCATCGTGGCTACAGGGCGATCTGAGAGGTTAATGGGCATCAATCACAAGGGCATAATAAACTACATTTATAAGATAGATCTTGAGCAATCTGTTGGCTGTTAGAGGAGCGACTGTCCTCTCCGACCCCCTGCCCGCTTGCAGGGATGCTGCTGTGTCCTGGGTTTGTGGGATCTTGGTGTGTGCGTTTACTTTGCTATTTTCCCGTGTTTGGGGCGATCCTGACTGGTTGGGCGATGTCTCTGTTAAGAGTTCAGAGTCACACCTTTCCCGGGGCCCTATTGCCTAAGAGGCCGGAGTCAAGCAGCAGGTTCAACCAGAATCCAGGTTTAATACAAGACGCGGCACTTAGTTACACATTATCCAGGTGTGTTTTTTCGTTTGCTGTTTCTGTTGCTTCTTATCCCCTTTTTTTCTTCCCCCCCACCCCCACCCCCATCATAATCTCCATGAATAGATTGGAGCTAAAAAATAATTGTGAAGAGAAACGTTTGGCCTCGTCCCACAATATTACAGTACACGCCACAACATGTCTAATCCAGACACCAGTGCCCCTCCCGGCAACACCTAAACTACCCGAGATCCAGGCACATTCACATTGGACAAGCTGTGAACACACAGGCAGCTGGTGATAACAGGACTGAGAGTAGCTCACATATCATTAAGGGACCATAGCCTTTACCCACACAGTGAATGGCAGCACCAAATTGTAGTTTTGCCCCCAGAAGAAGAGTGGTAAACTAGGACAGGCTGTGCTGGGTATCACCGTTGGCGGGCGAGCCTTCAGCCACTTTGCCCCCAATCTCTGGACTCCATCCCACAGTCCCTCCGCCTTGCCCCCTCCCTGGCCTCCTTCAAGTCTCGCCTCAAGACTCTCCTCTTCGATGGACCCATTGGCAAATCCTAATCCCCTCCTTCCCTCCCCCCACCAGTCCTCAGCTCGGGTTAGAAGCAGTGACTGTCCAGCGCTGGACAGTCACTGCTTCCTCCTGACGTGAAAGGCGCTGTGCTGTACAAGTGTAATTTAGTTGTTGTTGTTGTTTACCTGAGGTTGCTGTAGGCTCTGGCTACCTTCCCCACCATTCGGTCAGTGCCGAACACCACGACCCTCAGTGTCATGGTTTTGGTTTCGTCCTCGAAGCTGAGGTACGGCCGGCGCTTGTAGCCGGTGCTGCTCGGCAAGTGTCCGTCCGCCCTCAGAGCGCCGGTCACCTGCTGCGGCAGGGAGTGTGAGCGCCGCGATTTCATCTGCAGTTCGCCCTTGGTAGCGGCGTAGTCCACGCTCCCGGTTCTGCGGAGAGGCCAGGAGCTGGCGGCCTGGTTTGGCGGGCGCGCGTTATAGACCAGGCTCGACCTGGGCCTGAAGAAATTAAAGATTCTCTTGGTCAGTCTCTTGGTCGCTGTTTGAGGTCCTTCCTCAAGGCTCTCCCACACGCCCTCCTCTCCCTCCTCTGCGTACCCGCTGTCCACGCAGCCCGACAGGTTAGACACAAACGACTTCATCATCTCTTTGGATGAAACCGATATGGTTGATATCACGGAGTCTCGTTCGTGTCCAAAGGTGTCCTCCTCCTCCTCGTCCTCATCCTCTTCGTCCTCACCGTCGTTCAGTGGCATCCTCGCTGCGCTGGGAATGTCACATTCCTTCTCGAGAATGTCACGTAGGATGTCTACAACACAAAATAATAACAATACTGTAATAATAATAATCCTTGCATTTGATTCAGCGCTTTATCATGCCGTTGAGATGTCTCCAAGCCCTGCACGGAATATTCTGTAAAGTGAATTGACGGCAGCCAAGTGCACAGTCACAAACAGCCGTGGATTGAGCGACCGGCAGCAATCTGCCAATCCACTAACAACTGGGTTCCAGTTACTGCTGGGTAAACAGAGCAGGGCCGTACGCAGGATTTTTAATGGGGGGGTGCGAATTGCTAGTGATGGGACCAACAATGGCCGGGGGCTTGCGGGCTGCCCCCGAAGCCCCCTCAAGGCTCCGACGTTTTACACAGTTTGAGGTCTTATTTAATCGGTTCAGAAGATCAGGAGATTAGGTGACTCATGAGGTATATACCAGGCTTCTAAGAGACGCCCTGAACGTTTACTGGCGACAGCATCTGACAAATAGTGAGCTATATGGTACACCACCACACTGGTATCACAGACATTACCGCAGAGGCGTCTTAGGTTTAGCGGACATAGCTGGAGAAGCCGGGAGGAAACTGTCCATAGTGCTACTATCCTATGGGAACCATTGCACGGTCACAGAACACGAGGTAGACCGACCCTAACCTACATCGATACTCTGGAGCGCGATTGGGGTATTGGCAGGCGGGAGTTGTCAGGCTGCATGGAGAGAAGGGATCAGTGGAGAAGTGTGGTTGTCAATGCCCGAGTTCGCTCGATCAGATGATGGTGAAACTATTTTTATGCCAAATTCGTGCGACATTGATGTTTTTTCACTCTGGGTACAAAACTGAATGTGAAATAAAGTAGCACTGTTTATATCAAAACTTAAGTCATTTTTACTTACATTTGTCAGATTAAAATACGATTTCAGCTTCCACAAAGTGGTGCTACCTTTTTATGTAGTGACTGTATACGGGATGATTTCCGATTGACACACCACGTAGAATAGGCGCTAAAGCATAGGCTTACGTCCATGAGTATTTTTTTTGAAAGATAGGCATTCCCGTCCAGACACATATAACTTTTTTGTTGGGTTCTCAAAAGCTTTAATTTCTCAGAAGCTTGTAAATATGTTGTCATTGTTTGCTAGCATTACAGTCACACCTCTCAAAACTTGAGTAATTTTTACTTACGGTGATCAGATGAAAAGATGATTTAACTTCCAGAAGTGGTGCTACCTTTGTGGCTGTATACGGGATGATTTCCAAACGAGGATGGATTTGAGTCTTGGCGCGCGCCTATGTTTATCCAGTCACGAGTCACAGACTCGCCGCGTCATTGACTCGTCTATTGACGCGGTATGTTTTGGGTAGACGCCGATTCTGGTGTGCGACTCGATAATTTTATATTAATACTAAATCATTCAAAGATGTGAGTTTATAATTTATACATAGTTTTGAAGAACTGATTGTTACACAAATGCTCAATAAATTTACTTGGTATTTAAATTTGATACAAAATACAATTCTCTACCCCGGAAAATGTGGACCCTTTATAATTTGGGGGGGTGCGTACGCACCCGTCGCACCCCCCCCTGCGTAGGGGCCTGCAGAGGCATTTAAGGTAAGGAAACTTTCCTAAGATTTTGTCCCGGACAGGGAATCAAACCCAAATCCTCTCGCTTGCAAAGTGAGTGCTCTAACTCAAACGCTACAGGTCTCCGCTAGTTAAAAGGACAATTAACTCGTGGAGATGTGATCCACCGCCCACCCTCATCCCAGTTCCACTGGTGCTGCCCTTAGTGTGGGCAGTCACTGACATTTAAACCTAACATCTCTTCCCCCAACCCATGCCTCTTCTTCACCTCAACTCTGGTTGCACTTACCAAAGTTATCCTGGTCCCAGTGGTAACTGTGACAATTGGCGGGAGGCAATGGGATGGTCTGTAGCTTTGCCGGCCACCCCTGATCTGTGACGGGAAGAAATGAAAAGTTTCATTCAGGAGGCGGAAAGCAGTTTGCGATAAGATGGCACCCTGAACTACACCTGACTGAGGATCTCTGCTGTGTGTGGATCAGTAGTCACACAGGCTGCTCTCCCTGTCATGTTTTATTTGGTCCAGCCGAGTGTCTGGCACATGGTGAAACCCCTCACCGTGCTTAACAGAGGCTCACTCTCCCCGCCATTTAGCGTTTCTCAACGTACCGTTCGCACAGGACAATTAGCAGAGGACACGGCCATTGAAAGGGGTAAATTCAGAACAAACACACTTCAGTGAGCGAGTAGTAAACTTATGGAATACATTCCGTCAAGGGGGCGACGGAAGCAGGAAATGTTGTCTGTTTCAAGAATAAATTAGATCAATTTCTGCTAGAAAATAATATCCCGGGACACGGCATATAGTTTGGGACACGATATGTTAAGCGACTGCCAGGATGGTGAAGATGAACTAGATGGACCTTGGTCTACATTCGCCAGGAAATTCTTATGTTCTCATGCCCCAACGTCCCAACAAAATTATCACGAGAAATATCCGGGATTTACTCCAGTCCTTGAAGGTACCTGAGCTCGGGGCGAATCTTAAGCTTTCCCTGATCTCCTCCAGCCGGCTCACTAAATACTCTCTGCTCTTCACCACTTCCTTCATGGCTCCAGCGGATTCCAGAACCTCAGAACATTTCGACGAGATCTCCAGCAGCTCCTCTGTCGTTTTAGACTGAAAAATAATCGCAACTTCTTCAGAGGAATTAAAGGATATGTATCTGTGTGCACACACATACACGCACACATGCACAACACACACACTCACACATGCACACATACACAAAACAAATAGCTTCTCAGCCAGGGTCTGTCTGATCGCAGTGAAGAGTCAACTTTAGGGCATCAGGACGGAGAGAGACCCTATGAATTCCATTCCCTCCCAAGCCACCTCACAGCCTCTTCAACAAATAAACTAGCAAACAGCGCTGGCTCTCCTAAAATACAGAAATTCATCCCTCTCCCCAACACCCATCTACACCACCCCCACCCCCTAAAAAAACAATTAAAGGACATTAAAGGGAAAAGTTGTGGGAGGAGGATGGAAAGCTCTCTGCCACCCCTTCTGTGTGCCGCGTTTTGCCCACAAAAATACAGTCAGTTCACTCTATCTAGTACAAGGATTATTATTATATCCAACTATTTTACTGATTTCTGTTCCCATTTGTACTGGCATCTTTGCCTTTCACGTCAGGACGTCCTCCTGCCGTGAGAGGCGCTCTATAAATGTATAGTTTTCGTGTTGTTGTTGTTGTTGTAAGGTGTTTCAGTCACCACCTGCACTTGCTGGGTTGCAATTCCATGGTGCTTGTTCTCCACTCCCCCCCCCACCCACCGCCCACACACTCCCCCCCACCCACCGCCCACACACCCCCACCCACCCACCGCCCACACACCCCCACCCACCCACCGCCCACACCCCCCACCACCCACCGCCCACACCCCCCACCACCCACCGCCCACACACCCACCCCCACCCACCGCCCACACCCCCCCCCCCACCTACCGCCCACCCCCCCCCCCCCCCACCCACCGCCCACACCCCCCCCCCCCACCTACCGCCCACACCCCCCCCCCCCCCCCACCCACCGCCCACACCCCCCCCCCACCCACCGCCCACACCCCCCACCACCCACCGCCCACACACCCACCCCCACCCACCGCCCACACCCCCCCCCCCCACCTACCGCCCACACCCCCCCCCCCCCACCCACCGCCCACACACCCCCCCCACCCACCCCCCACACCCCCCCCCCACCCACCGCCCATGCAGCCCTGGCCGAGACCAGTGAGCTCAAACACAGACCCCATTCAAACCGGTGAGTTAGTTCCTGGTCCGTAATCCACCACAATGTGGGAGCTGCCCTATCGGTTAGTTTTATAATAATAATCATCTTTGCATTTGATAAAGCGCTTCTCACATCTTATCAACGTCTCAAAGCGCTTCACAGGACATACTGCAAAGTGAATTGACTGTACATTTGTGGGCGAAACGCGGCAGCCAATTGCGCGCAGCAGCGTCCCGCAAACAGTCGTGGAATGAAAATGACCGATTTTATTATTGTGTTTTTTTGGGGGGGGGAGTCATTTTCTTTCCTTGCGGTTTAACTCTTTGAATCGCGAGTGGATCAAAGTGTAATTTGTCGAGGTCGTTGCTCTGCCGCTGTCAAGCGCTGTGGGACCCTACCCCGCATGAGGGGTGAATGCAAGTTGTCTTTGTGGTTGTGGTTGTTGTTGAGCCTATCAGCCTACAGCAGAATTCACACACGCGTTGGCTGATATCAGCTGTAGCCTTTACCTCCAGTACGTTTTGAATGTCTCTGAGGTTGTACTTGGTGCCGAACACGGCCTGATAGGCATGTTTGATCAGACTGACGCAGCAATGCCTCTGAGACTGTTTCCTGCTCCCGATCCTCTCCGCCACCAACATGAACTCGCGAGGCACCTCAGCGGAGTTCAGCAGCAGCACTGTCCTGCAACAAGACATGCAATGAAACCGCCAGCAGATGGCAGAGCGGTCAAACAAAATCAGACGCCGACGGTGGGTGTGTGAGCTGTCAGCGATAATAAAACTGATGATCAAGTCTCGCGTTTGATATTGCGCCTTCCACGTGTTCCAGGAGTCTCAAAGCGCTTCACGGACTACACGGTAAAGTGAATTGACTGTGTATTTGCGGGCGAAACGCGGCAGCCGATTGCTCACAGCAGCGTCCCGCGAACTGTCGTGGATTGAGTGACCAAATTATCGTCGGGTTTTTTTTTCTTCAGGGATTATTATCAGGCGTGTGAAGTAAGGGAACTCGCTCAAGGTTTCGCGCTGACCTGCCGGGAATCAAACCCAGATCTCTCACTTGCGAGGCGAGCGGTCTAACCACCGAGCCACAGGACTCGTGTAGCTGACTCCTGAGATGAGATGCCGTGCGCTAAGATGCACCTCCTGTGTGCTGCAAACTCCACACGTTTGTGTAAATGTACGCTTGCATTTCGCCCACCAAATATAGTCAATTCATTTTACAGTATATTTGGTTAAACGCTTTGAGACGTCTCAGTGATGTGATAAAGCTCCATCTCCAGTGGTTAGAGCACTCGCTTTGTAAGTGTGAGACCAGTGTTCGAATCCAGGCAGATCAGGGCAAAACCTTGGGCACGTTTCCTTACTCCACACGCCTAATAATAAATCCCTCCCCAAAAACACACAATAAAAAAAATTGGTCACTTCAATCCTTGACTGTTTGTGGGACACTGCTATACACTATTGGCTGCCGCGTTTCGTCCACAAATATACAGTCAATTCACATATACAGTATATTCTGTGAAGCACTTTGAGACGTTGATAAGTTGTGAAAAGCTTTATATCAAAATGTACAGATTTTTATTATTATTATATCAAATACAATTCAGTGACTTTCTACTGATGCTGCCTCACACTCGTTAACACTGTGTTTAATACTATAGCGCTTAATTTATTCATTAAGCCTCGCCATCGGGCACCTCATCAAATGTCCCTTAAAAAT
Source organism: Hydrolagus colliei (assembly GCA_035084275.1). Classification (NCBI taxonomy): domain Eukaryota; kingdom Metazoa; phylum Chordata; class Chondrichthyes; order Chimaeriformes; family Chimaeridae; genus Hydrolagus; species Hydrolagus colliei. Next base: position 9,671,841 of record CM068760.1, on the reverse strand, counting down.
CAATATGCATAACGCCCACCGCAGTCTTCTTATCGGCACTCGGTTAGATTCCGCAAAGAATTCCATTAAGTTTATCTGGCATAACGTGTTTTTCACAAATCCGTGCTGGCTGTGATTAAGACTCTTGCGTCTGAGGCAGTAACTGTCCAGCACCGTGGGACGTCCTCCTGATGTGAAAGGCGCTATATAAAAGTAATTTTGTTGTTGTTGTTGTTAATTAACCCGTGCCTCACTAAATTATTTCCAAGTGGATCTATCCCGTATTATATACAGTAGTAATGTTCCTTACATTTGATGCAACACTGTTTCATATCAAAATGCTCCAAAGAGTATTTTGTTCTGGTAGAGTGTAGTGACTGGGTATTTTATAGGCAAATTGTAGACAGTTCATTTTCACATTGTAATTTAACCCAAACACTGGAATCACAGCCAGTCAGAATATTAATGGGCCTGCTGGAAATGCTAACAATCAGGTAATAATAATAATCCTTGCATTTGATATAGCGTTTTTCACATCTTAACACCGTCTCAAAGAGCTTCACAGAATATACTGTAAATGAATTGACTGTATATTTGTGGGTGAAATGCTGCAGCCAATTGCACACAGCAGGGTCCCACAAACAGACGTGGATTAAAATGAGCAATTTTTATAATTGTGTGTTTTGTTGGATGGATTATTATTAACGTGTGTGTGTGTGTGGAGTAAGGAAGTTGCCCAAGGTTGCACCTTGATCTGCCTGGATTCGAACACAAGTCTCTCGCTTGTAAGGCGAGTGCTCTGAGCTACAGGAGGTGTACATTACATACAGGCATGGAAGGACCAAAAAACTATATTTAGTTAGATATTCGGGGAGGATACATTTTCAGGGCTAATATGATTATTTTATTATTAATTATTCCCAAGGATTATTTTTGATCATTAATTAGGACAGCTCTTTCAAAGAGCCGTCACGGACATAATGGGCTAAATGACCTTTTGTCCTGTATCATTCTACGATTCTATGACTCTCCGTGTCCCCTAATCTGGGTCTGATATCCCGAGCAGCCTGGCGAAGCTCGCAGTGAAGGCACCATTCTGGGTTTGGAAATTGTGGTGTGGCTTACATTGTTTTACTCTGAAGAGTTGAGGTTGTTAGACCCTGTTCAGCTCTCACCAGCCTCTGGAAAGAGATTCCTAAGACAAAAAAGAAGATTGCATTAACATATAATGTTCACTACTACTACTCATAATAATCCTTGTATTTGATATACTTATAATAATGATATTAATATTAATAATATGGTGCCTTGTCATGTCATCATGACAAGGCACCATGATGCTCTTTGCGGGATTTTACTGTGTAATGTCTGTGGAAACCATTGCTGGTATTAGAAGTGCCTCAGAAATAGACGTTCCCCCAATACATCAGTCATTTACAGAGTTGATGTTTCACACTTACACTCTCTGCCCTTTCAATGCGATACTGAAAACCTTTCGCACAGAGATTCACCGCCGCTACCAATTCCACACTGTGCGCATCCCAACTCTCGCTCTTTTAAAAATCTGTAAAATCATCGCTTTGAAGGGCATCACTGTCAGGAACTTATGACTGGCAAGCTCTAAATGATAAAAATAATCCTTGAATTTGATATAGCGCTTTTTCACCTCTTCTAGTCGTCTTAAAGCGCTTCACAGAATATACTGTAAAGTGAATTGACTGTGTATTTGTGGGCGAAATGCGGCAGCCAATTGATCTGTTTGTACCACACTGACATTTTCAGTCAGACTGAACACCTAGTGCCATCTAGACCAAGTAAATCATCTAGCAATGGTGCAGATATTGCGATTGGCGGAAACGTGGGCAAGTTTCCTTACTCCACACATCTAATAATAATCCGTCCAAAAAAACATATGATAAAAATTGGTCATTTAAATCCACCACTGTTTGTGGGATGCCCCTGTGTGCAATTGGCTGCCGTGTTTTGCCCACAAATATAATCGATTCACTTTACAGTATTTTCTGTGAAGCGCTTTGCGATGTCTAGAAGACGTGAAAAGCGCTATATCAAAGGAAAGGATTATTATTATTATACACCTCATCCACCCCCAAACACACACATACCTCATCCACACACACACACACTTCACCCCCTCACACACACACACACCTCATCCACATACATACACACATACATATCTCATACACTGCTCATACAACCTCTCCCCCCTCACCCACCCTTCTGTGTTTTTATTGCCAGCTTCAGTCACTTGGCGGCTGCCGTGTTTATAATGCGTAGCGGAAGTCAAGCTCTGTGTGTGTCAGGAATAAGACACCAATGACTAACGTTTTCGGGGAATTCACGAATTTGCAGCTTCTTTTTCCTTCCCGTTTACCATTTCAGAATCAAACAAACTACTTCTGCTTCCCCCTTCCCCCCACCCCCATCATCACCACCGTCCCCCCCCCCCCCCACCCCCTTCCCCCCCCCCACTTCCCCCCCCACCTTCCCCCCACCCCCATCATCACCACCATTCCCCCCCCCCACCCCCTTCCCCCCCCCCTTCCCCCCCCCCTTCCCCCCCCCCCCTTCCCCCCACCCCCGTCACCACCACCCCCCAACACCACCATCACCACCAAATCAGAAATTCATTCAGTGAGTGATGAGCAATTGTCATAATCATAGATCTCCCTGGGGGTAAATAAATCAATAAGTCACCTAATATAACAAGGAAATGGATGGATATGTGTACACATGTGAGAAAGACATCTTATCTGTATGTGTGTGTGTGTGTATGTGTATATGATATCTTGCCTCTATGTGTGTGTGTGTTTGTGTGTGTGCATTTGAGCACATCCCATAGATGTGTGAATATATGATATCTGTATGAATATATGATATCTTTACCTGAGTGTGTGTATGTGTGTATAGCTTGCCTGTGTGTTTGTATGTTTGAGAACATCCTTCTCTGTATGTGTGTGTGTGTATATATCTTGCCTGTGTAAGTGTATGTGTTTAACAACATTCTGTGTGTGTGTATGTGTGAGAGAGACACAAAATATCCTATGTGGGAAACATACATGCGTGTACATATATGTGTATTCCCACGTGTGCGGGGAGAGACTGCATGAAATTTCACAAGCATGAAATGTCAACTCATTAAATGATGTACTGTGTTTAGGAATTTCTCTTTCTGTTCCGCTTGAGCGTGAAAGATTATTTCTCTTGGTATAAGACTTTGAAAGCAGTTGGGGTTCTGAGAATTTGTAAACCATGTTATTGCACGTAGTAGTAGTGAATTTTAGTTGGGGATGTGTTAATGTGTGGTCAGTGTATTGGACACCTCAATACAGGAACAATGTCAGAGAGATGAAAAACTTTCAGCTCTCGTGCTAATCCCACTTCCCAACTCTTTTGTTTTTGCTGCTTGGGTCCTATCCAGTTTTGCCCTGATCTGCCTGGATTCGAACACAGGTCTCTCGCTTGTGAGGCAATAGAAAAGAGGAGAAAGAGAGGACAGAGCCCTCAACACTGCACATGATGAGATGGGAGGAGAAGTAGCGGTTGGCAGATATGAGTGACCAAATTATTTTTATTTTACGGATTGTTACCCAGGGAAATACTCCCATACAACACTGGGATGCTACCCTGCGCGAAGGGTGGGGCACTATATAAATGCGAGTCATTGTTTGCGTTGTTGAAAGCAATCCGCCAATCAACCAACCTAACAATCGGGCATCTTGTTTTGTGAGGGCCTGTGGTGGGTGTGTTCAGTGCCATTCCTTCCCCTCCACTCTCAGAGCGCGGGAGCTTGCTGTTTACGTATGTTCATGTGTTCGTGTGTGGGGGTGGGGTGTTGGATGCGGTGTGCGTGTTGAAAGGGTGTGTATGTGTGTGTGTTTGGGGGTGGATAAGGTGTACGTGTGGATGAGGTATGTGTGTGTATGGGGATCTGGGGCAGATGAGGTGTGCGTGGGAGGTGGGGGAGGGGGGTGCAAAGAGGAGGTGTGTGTGTGTGTGTGTGTGTGGTGGGGGGAGACAGAGAGAGGGGGTGGGGGGAGTAAGGGGAAGAGTCCACTGCTAATCATGTGTACAGCTGTCTCTGAAAACATGTTGCGTTCGGTGACAATGAAGCACAACCTCTCACATTTACTGGGATTTGCTATCGGGCCTTGAGAGTTTTGCACGATTAACAATATTTCGGAAACAAAAAACGAAATCGCTGGGAATGCTCAGCAGGTCAGGCGGCATCTATGGAGAAAGGAAATTGAGTCAACATTTCAGGTCCACGACCCTGCGTCAGATCTTTGCTTCCTCCACAGAAGCCGCCCGAACTGCTGAGTGCTCTCAGCAACTTCCGTTTTTGTTTTTCCGACTTCCAGCATCTTCAGCGTTTCGCGTTTATTTCGGAAATCGGGCCATTGGGCTGATATTCTGCTGCGCGGCGGAGAGAGTAAATCCAGACCCATCGGCTCGGGCGATCGGCTCACCTGGTGCCCTCATCTCATCGCGGATGAATGTCAGGAGTTGCTGGCAGATGTTGCAGTAAGGGATGGGCCAGGCTAACAGTCCCTGGTAGATGTCGAACGCCTTCTGCAGCAGCTGGGAATCTGGAGGGAAGTGCGGTGTCTGTAACGCGGGACGGAACAGATGAATAAGCACGAGCCGCGGATAGGAAACAGACCAGCAGAAAACAGTGGAACTCAGCGCTTCATGTCACGTGCGACATCTCTAAATTTACCCTAACGTTACACAAGAACCACTTTCTGATGGCAGGAAACTAACTTTCTGCCATCAGGCTGTCTATGTGCTATAAACCACACCAGGGGGTGCTAGCAGCAGACCATGGAAACACAAGACTGTGTATTAGGGTAATAATAATAATCCTTGCATTTGATATAGCGCTTTTCACGTCTTCGAGACGTTTCAAAGCGCTTCACAGACTATACTGTGAAGTGAATTGACTGTATATTTGTGGGTGAAATGCGGCAGCCAATTGCGCACGGCAGGGTCCCCCACAAACAGTCGTGGATTGAAGCGACCGATTTATTATTGTTTTTTTTTGTGAGGATAATAACACAGAAAGCCGTGCCACCGATGGAAAGAAAACAGGCACACGCTTTGGGAAACGTAACATATCACATAATAATAATCATTGCATTTTATACAGCGCCTTAAGATTTCGTCGAGAAGTTTCAAAGCGCTTCACGGGGGTTACTATGAAGCAGAGTAATTATAATTTGTGCAAATGGGGCACCCATTTCATTAAATGAATGACAGATAAGGCAGAAAATTATACGCCGGTCAGTCTGCGTTCAGTTATTAATCAGCTCCTCGAGGCTAATACAAGGGAAAAAATGACTAACAGAGATAATCAAGGTTGTCAGCATGGATTTCTAAATGTCAGGCTGTGCTCAACAAGCTTCCTAAAATCATTGACGAAATAACAATGAAGGAAGATAAGGCAAAACCTCGGGACTACCTCAACACTTACTTGGAGTGCAGCAGAATAGAAGGTTAAGGCCAGTGGGGCCAGCAAATCGTATTGACACATCGCCTGCACCTATATGACAGATTGACAGCATGTAAATTTATGTAAAGATCACCTTTAACCACATCAGCCATGAAGAACATAGCTAAAAGCTGCCCAGCCTCCCAACAGAGCTGAGATCTTCACAGTAATTTCCAACAACAGCCATGAAGGTGAATGACTCATTTTATCTGTTGGCCAGGATACTGGCAGAGAGACACTCACTGGTGCAGTGGTTTCCAAACTGTGGGGCGCATTGGCTGGGTGGGAGGGCCCGGAGCTTTAGAGTTTCGAGCCCCCGAATGTGTGTGGAGCCGAGGACCCGAGGGCATGTGGAGCCAAGTGTGAAGGAAGGAGAGGGGGGTGGTGGGGGGGGGGGGGACGCCGCCGCTATTTAAAGTTTGGAAGCCACTGCTCTAGTGTCAGAAGGATTTTTAACATCCACCTGAACAGGCAGATGGGACCTTGCTTTATTGACTTGATTGATGGTTTTTCATCTTCAACAACACAGCACACACCCAGCACAGCATTGGAGCGTCAGCTTAGATAAGGTGGGATCAAAGTCCCAACATAATAAATAATAATAAGAATCCTCGCATTTGATATAGCGCTTTTCACATCTTATCGATGTCTCAAAGCGCTTCACAGAATATACTGTAAAGTGAATTGACTGTATATTTGTGGGCGAAGCGCGGCAGCCAATTGCGCACAGCAGCGTCCCACCATCATGGATTGAATGGTCGTGGATTGAAATGACCAATTTTATTTTTGTGGTTATTTTGGAGGGATTATTATTAGGCGTGTGGAGTAAGGAAACTTGCCCAAGGTTTCGCCCTGACCTGCCTGGATTTGAACATAGGTCTCCCCAGCTTGCAAGACAAGTGCTCTAACCACTGAGCCACAGGAGCTCGACATAGAGCATGAACCCTAACCCTCTATCTCAGGGGTGAGAGGGCTATCAGCGGAAAACTTACTCCGCCTTGGTTAAATAATGATAATAATCCTTGCACTTGATATAGCTCCTTATCACATCTTCCAGACGTCTCAAAGCGCTTCATAGAACACACCGTAAAGTGAATTGACAGAATATTTTGTGAGCGAAACGCGGTAGCCAATTCAGCGTCCCACAAACAAGCGTGGAACGAGGGAGCAAATCACTATTGTTCTTTTTCGAAGGAATGAAATTACCGCTGGAAAAGTGATCTGCCAATCGACTAACAGCAGGTTCCTACTTACTGCTTAGTAAACAAAGAAGCGTGTGGAGTAGGGAAACTCGTCCAACATTTCACCCTTGCCGGGAAATTAACCCACATCGCTCTCTTACGGGGGTGAGTATAGGAGAGTACACGTGATGTCAAAGATGACCTGGATTCTCATTGTTACCTCTTGTGTTCGGTGAAGCACCTTCTCGAGGAGGATCAGGAAGCTGTCAGGTTCTCGGCTCACTAGTTCTTCCAAGGTCCAGCGGTTCATACACAGCCCGGCTGCGAAAGCAAAGCTGAGTTAGAGAAGGGTTGAGAATGCGGTTTCCCAATTTCACTTAAATAATCCTGTCCCAAATCATTCCATTCACCCACAGAATACACAGTCAATTCCACCCAACGGTGTATTCTGTGACGCGCTTTGATAATTTGATAATACTAATGATAATTCTTGACTGTGGCTTGCTCCACGTCCACCGACCCCTCACACCCCACCCCCCCGAACCCACCATCGGCGGTTGGGCCTTCCGGCTTTCTACCCCCTACCCAATAGAACATCGCCCCCCGATATTCCCTTCGCCTTGTTCCCTCCCTCGCCTCCTTCAAAGTGCACCTCAAAAGCCTCCTCTTGATCCATGCCTTCAGTCACCCTCCTACCCTCCACCCTCCCGCGGGGTCGGGCAATGTTGCAGAGGTGAGGAAAGCCAGAGCGGGTCATGGCTTGAATGTGGTGGAGGAAAGACAGTCGAGGATCAAACAAGATGCCTAAATTCCTGACTGGCCTGGTGACGTATCACGTCTTCCAGACAGCTCAAACCGCTTCACAGAATATACTGCAAAATTAATTGACTATATTTTGTGGCCAAAAACATCTGCTAAGGTGTTATATCAAATGCAGGTATTATTATTATTATATTCCTACGGCCAGGAATCCTTCCTGGTTTTATTCTTAAAAACATTGCCTTAAATTTTGCTCAGAATTTGTCAAATTCAGGCCTCGAAAAATCTCTCCGACCACCTGATTGATCCCGCAGTGTCGGCACTGATGGGATTATTCAGCTGTTATGGCTTTGCTCTGTATCTTTGATGTTGTATGTTGAACAAGGTTTTTTTCCAATAAAACGGTAACGATTCTGGCGAAGAAATCCAAACCACTGCCACAAGCCACGTCCTAGCTTTCCGATTCCTCCAAAGCTGTGCAATGAACTCCAGCACGGTGCTATTATTTGGGGTTTATTTCTGCTCTGGTCGAACATCTGTACAAAACAATATATTGCGGAGGAGCTGGCCTGAAGGAGTTCCGGAGCCAGATAGAGTGAAGCTGCAGATAGACCGGGCAGTGCGTCAGCAATGCTGTCATTTTAATTTAAACTGTGCAAGTTTTATTCAACTCCCACTTAATGTCAGTCTCCGACTCACTCCTTCCTTCAACCAGCAGCTTAAATACATTTATTTTTATATAGGGAGGTGGGGAGATAGTGAGAGATACTGCAGGTTAAACGAGTTCTCAGAAAGGATGCTCGCATTCTAATCGCTGCCAGCGTAAACAATACCCACAGCAACAACAAATTTGTCAAAGTTGCTTTTTTTTTCTTGCTGATAACGTAACCTACTTAATGCACTTGCTGAGCATCAGTTCAACTCCCCCCCCCCACCCACCCTACCTACACACACATACACACAGACACACATTATCTCTGTGGTTTGATTGCTTACAGTGAATGGTTGTTGACTGAATTGTGTATTTGAAACAGAATGTTATTCACTGTCTAGAAGATATCAGTTTAAAGCAGCTCACATCACTCACACACGTGGCTGAGATCAAAGCTTATCGTTGAAGTAGAATGCAAGTTTTTATGTAGCAAGATAGATAAATGGAGCAAATACCGACACCAAACCAAATGCAAGGAGTAATATTATTATTATTATTATTATATCAATGGGTCAAAACAGTCTCCTATTGTGCTGTAGATTTCCGTGGTTCTTTATGCTGCCATGCTTGAAATTCTGAATTATTTGGAGCACTCAGACAGTCTCATTTGGGGGCTTAAGTTAGTTCCTCCTGCTCTCCAACCTCAATTTCTTTCTTTCTCCCTGCATGACCTCGGATAAAGGTATTTTACAGCGCAAGTGCATTCAAGGAATCAATGCTCACAAAGTTTACAATGCCTTTGTCTTTGCTGGTGCGAGCTCTCACACAGGAACTATCGATCTTCAACTATCTGCTTCAATACTATTACCCTCCCTCTTCCCCCCCATTGTGTTTGTGCTGGTGCTGAATCTCCCACTGAAAGTATTAGCTCTACTCCTATTCCCCTGCTCATTTCCATCATGTCTGTGCTAGTACTAGCCTCCCCACCCCGCACCCCCACCCCCCACCCACATACACACTCGCTAAAATTATCCTTCCTCCTCCCATTTCCCCCGTTCTTTCCCCATTGCGTACATCAATGTCCCACAAATAGACACTGAAGTGAATAAGCAATTTTACCCGGGAGGTTTCATTGGCCAGAAACAGAGCAGAAACTCCCTTCTCTTTACAAATAGAGTCACTGGTCCTTTAACATCCACCAAAACAAGCAAACAGGACCTCAGCTTAACCTCGCATGCAAATCTCAACCAAGGTGTCGCTTTCCCAGGAAAAGGGCGGCTTAATTAGATTAACAACAACAAAATTACATTGATAAAGTGCCTGTCACGTTGGGAGGCCTTTCCCAAGGCGCTGGGAAAATTACTGTTGTTGGCTAGAGTGAAATACAATGCAAAATTACATTTGTATGGCAACTTTCACATCGGGAAGATGTCCTAAGGCACTGGACAGTCCAAGGTTTGAACCCAAGCTGGGGTTTGGGATCAGAGAGGGCGGCGGGCAGGGAGGATAGAACGGTGGCCAAAGAAAGGCTCAGTCAAAGAGGAGGGTTTTGAAATGTGCCAACAAACGGGGAGAGACCAGGTGTGATGATTGCATGGATGAAGGTTTTGGCAGCTTGAGGGATGAGGCAGTGGAGAAGCTGGGCAATGTTGCAGAGGTGGGGGGGGAAGGCAGAATGGTTCACGGCACGGATGTAGAGCAGATACAGGGTTTAGCTACACCTGTGTCTGCCAGAGATTTGGAACCAGTAACAGAGTCAAGGCTCAGGTGTGGAACGTTGCTGGAAATAGTCAATTCTGACACGATGATGAAGATGAGGAGATGATTGCAACACATAAGTTGTTTGTGCTGCACTCAGGGATAAATGTTGGTTTGCAGTTGATTCAAAACCCTTGTTCAATTTTGCTGATTTATTGAAGAATCTGTTTTCCCCCCTTAAAATTGAGGCTTATGAAAGTTTACAATGTGTAGTATTGTGCCTCGTATGTGCTACTGGGAAATGCAACATGTTTGACTGTTGGGAGACTCTCACTGTAGCTCACTTGACAAGATCGATGCTCAGAGTGTCAAAAACACGCAACCATTCTGTGACCACAGAATTTAAACTTCCTTCCAGAGATGTGCTTTTTGTTGGAGTGTGTGTGCTGAAGCAGACTGCGCCTAAACAGATAAATAATTTATCCCACCCAGTCATCGCTTATCATTGCGAATCACACTTGGCTCTTGTTCAGTTACAAATCACAATGGCTGGGTTACAGAGTCAATCAGGTAGCGCAGACAACCAAACTGGAACGTAACCTAGTCAATGCTTGTTCGCTTTATCTCTGCACACATACCCCACTTGCTACATCTGTTTACGTCAGCTACAGCTAAGCTTCTGCTGAGGCTGGCATTTTTTAGCCACGATGAGAGGCTGGATAGACTGGGGCTGTGCTCCTTGGTGCAGAGGGAAGTAAACATGTTTCAGAACAAGAGGTTGCAAGTATTTTGCCCACAAATATACAGTCAATTCCCTTTACAGTGTATTCTGTGAAGTGCTTTGAGACATCTAGAAGATGTGAAAAGCGCTATATTAAAATGCAAGGGTTATATTTATTGAAAGGAATTCTCAGGTTAGATGATGGACAATGTTTGCCTATTGATAGAGAGAGAGAGAGAGAGAGAGATCCATTATGAAGCTCTATAGCCGTGAAATCAGAACCACGGAACATAGAACCGAGATCAGGAAGGATTTCTTCACACGTAAGGTTGTGAAACCCAGTGGATCTGAATGCTTAATATTCTTCACTCAACCTGAAACCTCCAAACTAGAGTGATTCCTCAAAAGGTTCTGCGGCACTTCCAGCGTTTGGAAACGTGGGAATCTTTCGACCAGTGACTCCCAGAGTGAGAAGCGCGATATAAATACGAGTGTCTGTTGGTTTTGTTGATTGTCTCCAACTGAAATTTGCAAACCCTGGAACCCAATTTGTCAGTCAACACCACACGCATGCCATGCAAAAATGTCTAACACCATTATAACAACATGTTTACTGAGTTACACTAAAAAAACCACACAGAACAAATTGGCTACACAACACTCTTTTACGCCACAATTAACAGTGGTCAGCAAAGCGTCAAAGATTGTTGTGACCCTGGAGCACTGTGGTCATTAAGCCAGAGCCTCAGCACAGTTGTAAACTGTACCATAAACTCTAATGATTTGAACGCTCAATATTTTTTTGACTCAGTTTTGACCCAGCCCTGAAACCACCAAACTGTCATGTTTTCTCAAAATGAAAGATGTAAGGCTGAAAAACAAAGTTGCTGTTGAAACTGTGCGAGTGTTTTTGTGCGTGTAGAGTGTGAGCAACGGAATGTGTGTGGTTCTGTAGCTAAGCACGAGCATTAAGGCATTTGGTGTAAATGTGGATGTTGTAAAAGTGAGGTGCGAAGGAGGTAATTTATCATCAAAAGCTTAGACATTAAAAGCATCAGAGTGACCAAGGAACAAGGCGCATAGCCTGGCTTTCTTGTACAGTATATGGCTTTCTTGTAGAGCCCATTCCTACACAAGAATGATTGGAAGTAGGAGGGGTGGGAGTGCACAAGGTCAGTGGCATCCTGCCTCTAAGTAAATTGGGGTTTGACTGAACTTCAGCAAGGGTGATAGGGAAAAGAACCAAGTCTGAAGTTTAAATTCAACTTGGTTTTACTGCTGAGCTGAGTAATGTTTCCCTCTCAATCCCATGTCTCTGCAGGAGATAGAATACAAAACACAATACAAAATTACATTTGATTAGCGCCTTTCAAATCAGATGGACATCCCAAGGAGCTGGTTAGTCAAGCATGTGGACCCGAGCAGGGGGTTGGGATCAGGGAGGAGGAGGGTGGCCAAAGGCACAGTCGAAGAGGAGGGTCTTGAGATGTGCCTTGAACAAGGCAAGGTAGTGCATGTGTCTGTACTTTTAGTAGGTTCATTTTACATTACACCCAGACAATGCTTGCAATCAACAAAGGGCACTACTGTGAAGCAGCTTTGGATTTTACTGATGGTGTGTAGAGTAGAGCCGCTAGCTGTACATTGCTGCTCAGTGTGAGGAGAGCAGTGATTAACACACATGTGCACACACAGTGATAAGGAGCTCACTCACAGATTATACACATCCCCACACCAACAGCTGCCTACAGTTGCCTCACTTCCCTTATGGCAAATCCTGTCCTGTTTCAGGACACAGAGATGTCCTGAAAGCACATCTCTGTGCTTTCAGGATTATGGGTGTCAGTCTGGCTCAGTTTGCAGCTTCTCTCATCTCTGAGTCAGAAGGCTGTGGGGACAGGTGCCAGTACTTTGATCTCACCGTACTTTGGGCTGTGACTCCAGCACAGTGAAGGGGGAGCTTTCGACTACATTGTTGAGAGGTGCCATCCGTCAAGACGAGACAATAAATCGATGCCCTGAATTTCTGTTCGGGTGGACATTACAGATCCCATGGCACCATTCGAAAATAGACAGGAGTTGCTCCACAGTGTCTTGGCCAATAATCCTCCAGTTAAAAAGTGGTCAGTCACTTCATGGCTCTTTGTGAGACTTTTCTGTGCACAAATTGGCTGCCACATTCGCCTAAAATTTCACTGTCACTACCCCTCACAGTGAATCCTATGAAGTGCTTTCCTGTGCAACGTCCTCCTGACGTGAAAGGTGCTAAATTAAACTTGCCCAAGGTTTCGCCCTGACCTGCCTGGATTCAAAGGTCTCACGCTTGTAAGTCGAGCGCTCTAACCACTGAGCTACAGGAGCTCCTTTGTCCTGTCTTGGATTTCCACCACTGGTTCCCCCAACATAAAGCATAAAGACGAGAGGATTAAAAACCCAGACACGTTAATTTGATATTTGAACCTGTAGATGAAGCAAATTGTCAGAATATACAGGCAGAATAAATGTCTGACCGTTCCAGTTGGTTGAAGAGGAGGCAGTTCTGTCCAGGCCATGCAGACACCTCTCCAGGGTGTGGTGGATCCGATCCTCTGTGCAGGACGTGTGCTGCATCTTACATCATCCCCTGAGGCAAACAGAGATGGGGGAGGGGGGTCAGTGTGGAGACCGCTCGCAGCGACACAAGGAACAGCTATGGATGCAAGCAGAGAGAAGCTACAGTGATAACGTAACACAGCAAACTCTCAGTCACATGGTGCTAATACTGACTTCACCAAAGTATTACCACATTTCAAAACATATTAGAATAATGCTTGTATTTAGTTTAGCACTTTTCACGTCGAGACAACGCCCCCAAACTCTTGCTAGAATATACTAAATATACAGTCAATTCACAGACAAAACAAATTGGATCATTTCAATCCACCATTGTTTGTGGGACATTGCTGTACGCAATTGTCTACCGTGTTTCGCCCATATATATATATATATATATAGCCATTCACTTTACTGTGAACTACTTTGAGATGTGGAAAGCACTTTATCAAATGCAAAGATGATTATTATTGTTTCTTTACAATATATTCTGTGAAGCGTTTTCAGATGTCTGGAAGACTTCATAACAACAACAACAAAATTACATTTGTATAGCACCTTTCATATTGCTTTATCAAATGCAAGGATTATTATTTTATTTATTGCTGTAAAATGGAGTGACTGCGTATTTTATAGGTGAATATTGGCAGTCCAATTGCATTCAGCAATTTTCCACAAACAGCCCTGAAATGAATGACCAACTTTGTTTGTGGGATTGTTGTTGGCTGGGACTCTGGGAGAGACAAACTCCCTTTTCTTTTCCAATAGGATCTTTAACGTCAACCTGGACTGTTGAACCTACTTTGGTTCAACATCTCATCCAAAGGACGACATATCCAACAATGCAACCCTCTCCTCCCCACATAGATAGACCGGCCTCTCTCAGTAAGCAGGGATACATAACAAGGCTCTGTGCAGTATTTCATTGTCAGCTACCGGGCTCTAACGCAAGCTGCTGGCAAGGTAGGTGTTGCAAGAGTACAGTGAGATCGATCCACACTGTGTTGCACATGATACCAAACCATAGCGATGGCAATTCTTAAATCAACAGAAGATCGTATCTCAGAAGGAAGCCATTTGACCTGACACATTTACATAGTGTTTTTTTCCACATGTGAGATAATGAGGTAATAGAGAAGAACGCGAAAGAGGAAGTCAGGGAGATTTTGTTTTGTCGATGTCGACACAGTTATATTGACAATTACTTTTAACAATAGTAAAGGCCTCCTTTCATTACCAACACTAACATCCACACAGCCTTGTCCTCGCATGTGAAATGTAAATGTGTATTAGGCTTGTCAAGCCTATGAATTAGATGCTTTGCAAATCCCGATCACTGTCTATTGTTCACAGTTTACCAGGGTGGATACCACAACTGGAATTAAACCTAAACTTGACTTGACTATTTAACAAAATGAATTAAAGAAACTACATGTACATAAAGGTATAGAAATTTTAATCACAGTATATGCTTAGGACATTGAAATGGTGCCCAATATAGTGTTGTAAATTAATCTTTCACTGAAGAAAGGTTTCACACCCCTCCCCCACTCCAGAGCACTTGTTCTCGAATTCATCAGAACATAAGAATTGATAATAATAATAATCCTTGCATTTGATGTAGTGCTTTTCACATCTTCTAGACGTCTGAAAGTGCCTCACCGAATATACTGTAAAGTGAATTGACTGTTTATGTGTGGGCGAAATAAGGCAGCCAATTGCGCACAGCAGTGTCCCACAAACAGCCATGGATTGAAAATGTCCAATTTATTATTACTTTTATTTTTGGAGGGATTATTGTTAGGCATGTGGAGTAAGGAAACTTGCCTAAGGTTTTGCCCTGACCTGACTGGATTCGACACACAGGTCTCACGCTTGTAAGGCGAGTGCTCTAACCACTGAGCTATAGGTTCTCCATGCCATTGAGCTACAGGGCTAGATCAAAGAAGACCAAGGTCCACCCAGTTCGCCTTGCACCATCCAGGCAGTCGCTTGCACATATCATATCCCCAGCTATACACTATATCCCAAGATTGTATTTTCTGAAAGAAATCTATCTCATTTGCTTTTCAAAGAACCGGCACTCTATGAGAACTCTTCCTTTTCTGATCTCACACTCAACCCAATTCTTTTGTACTCATTGTCTCCCAAACAGTCTCCCACTGGGTTCATTCACTTTGCAACACTTCATTACCCACAACCGGGTCAGATTGTGTTTCCTTCCTTGGTTGTTGTAGCAAATCATTGATAGAGAATAATAATAATCCTTGCATTTGATATAGCGCTTTTCACATCTTATCAACGTCTCAAAGTGCTTCACAGAATACTGTAATGTGAATTGACTGTATACTTGTGGGCGAAATGCGTCAGCCAATTGCGCACAGCAGTGTCCCACAAACAATTGGATTGAAATGACCAATTTTTATTATTGTGGGTTTTTTTGAACAAATTATTATTAGGCGTGTGGAGTAAGGAAACTTGCCCATGATTTCGCACTGATCTTCATGTATTCAAACACATGCTTGTGAGGCGAGTGCTCTAACCGCTGAGCTACAGGACTCCTCAAATAATGTACATATTGCAAACACCCCCCACCTTTTAGTCTCCACCACCAACATTTCCTCGAAAACTATTATTAATGCACACTTCTCTGAATTAGCTTAGAAAATTTCCTCCTGAATTCACGCAGTTATTTTTAACACTCTTTATAAAGTCTTGAAGTACGCCAACAGAGAAATCTTCAAATGGTCAGAAGGTGTGTTGGGCCCACCAAAATTGATCACAAATCCCTGATCTGCAGAGCTGTGGAACTACAAGAGAATCAGGCTACCTTTTAAAACCAAATGAAACCAACCAAGCATGTTTATACAGTGCCCTTCGCATCCACAAGTATTAAAAAAAATTCAAATCCTTTTAAAAAAACTTTTAATGCCCTCCTTCTCCCAATAGTAAGAATAAGAATAATCCTTGTGTTTGATATAGAACCTTATCACATCTTCGAGACAGCAACACCAACAACAATAAAATTACATTTAAAGAGCGCCTTTCTCGTTGGGAGGACGTCCCAAGGCACTGAACAGTCAGGTCGGGACCCAAGCTAGAAAGAGGGGCAGGATAGAGGGGAGAGGCAGGAGAGAGTTAGGAGGGGAGGGAGAGAGTTGGGAGGCAGCAGAAGGCACGCTCGAAGAGGATAGTCTTGAGTCTGGCCTTGAAGGAGGCGAGGGAGGGAGCGAGGCAAAGGGACTGTGGGATGGACTTCAGAGTGTGGGAGCAGAAAGGCTGAAAGCCCGTCCGCTGTTGATAGGACGGGTCGGGCGGGGAACATGGAGCAGGCTGGAGCCCACTGAATGGAGGGGACGGGGTGGTTCATAGGGGGACAGCAGATTGGAGAGATAGTGGGGGCGTGAATAACCTTGAAGGTGAGGATGAGGATCTTGAATTCTATTTTCTGTGGGATGGGGAGCCAATGGAGATGGGTGAGGGCGGGAGTGATGAGGTTGCAAAGCTTGGTGCGGGTGAGGACACAAGCTGCAGAGTTCTGGATGATCTGCAGCTTGTGAAGGGAAGGCCGACAAGGAGGGAGTTTCCATAGTCAAGCCTTGATGTGATGAATGTATAGACAAGGGTTTCAGTGGCCTGACGGGTGAGGCAGTGACGGAGTCTGGCGATGTTGCGAAGGTGGTGGAAGGCAGTAATGGTCATGGCGTGGATGTGGGGAAGGAAGAACAGTTCAGGGTCGAATAAGAGGCCCAGATTCCTGACTGGCTTAGAGAGGTGGAGAGTGCAGCCTGGAGTTGAGGGTGAAAGCAGAAAGGTAGAGTTGGGTGTCATCCACATATATGGGGAAATTTACCCCATGTCTGCTGATGATGTCACCGAGGGGGATCATGTAGAGTGTGAAGAGGAGAGGACCAAGGACAAGCCCTGAGGAACGCCACACAAGACGGGGGCTGGAGGAAACATCGTTGGCGGACACAAAGTGGAGGTGGTGTGAAAGATAGGACCAGAACCGTCGAGAACAGAACCTTAAAGGTTGAGGTGGGAGGAGATGTGGTGGAGGAGGATTGTGTGGTCTACAGTGTCGAACGCGGCGGACAGGTTGAGGAGGACGAGGAGGCAGAGGGATCCCTGGTTCACAGAGACATCTCAAAGCGCTTCACAGAATATACTGTAAAGTGAATTGACTGTATATTTTGTCGGTGAAATAGAGGCTATGTCTCATTACACAGAACATGCAGGTGACTGGGCAGATCAGCATAGTGCTGTAGAAATCATCAACACCATGGAAATCACTCCACAGGATGCCCAAGCTACAGTGGTAGGCTCACGCTGGCTGCTTAATACCTGGGAAGATGATCAGAGCCAATGATGACTGAGGTGTGGACTCAGCAATACCTGCAGCAGAAGCGTATCAGATTCCAGGAGGAAGTTATAAAGGAACTTCCTCTTTCGGTGATATTGACGTTCCGCCACATTCCCCCTTATCCAAGAGGGGTGACCAGGTAAATAGCTTGAGCAGGTTTGCTCAATAGCTTAACCTGCCTTTTTTGTTTTCCAACAGAGAAACATCTTTGCGTAGAAAGTTTCCCAACCAAAGGCAAGCTCAGTCCAACATCTCACCCACACTACACTGACTGCGCAAATGCTTCTGTGGAAAAAGCATCACAGCTGAGTCACGGGTGATAACATTGGGTATTTTTAGCCAAGTGCTGGCAGCTAAAACTCTCCATATTGACTGACTGGCCCTGCGACAGTTTGGCAGCCATCAGAGGCTCAGTTTGAGAGAAAGATGGGCTGGGTTTTTTTGCACGAGGTCTCTCCGAGGTAATGCAGGTTTGAGGTGGCTCAGTGGCAACAGGTTATTTAATGCAATATATCTGTTTCCATATCATCATAGATTCTGTATCGCCTCATCAACTCATCTGAGAATTAAAAACCTAAAAGCAACTTGCATCTTGATACGTGTCTTAATGCAACATAACATTTAAACTCCCTGCACAGGTACACCAATAGTTGTAGTGTAGGAAGCGTGTATCACAGGCAAATGTGGAAGTCATTTTGCAAACAGCCAGGTCTCACTACCAATTAATGTGGAGCATTGTCATCAACAAAATACACAGTCACTACACTATTCACTATATTGTGACGAACTGTTCGAGATGTTCACCCAACGTGAAAGACGCTGAACCAATTTCTTATTATTATGAATAATCCTTGCATTTGATATAGCGCTTTTCACATCTTCTAATCTCAAAGCGCTTCACAGAATATACTGTAAAGTGAATTGACTGTATATTTGTGGATGAAAAAAAATATCATTAGAAACCCAGGGGAAACTAGTCTCAGTGTCCCAGGATGTTCAGCAGCCACTTGTTCAAGCAGCACCTTAAACTCAAGGACACTCAGCTTCGTCCAACATTACAGCAATCCCCAGTACAGACATTGTGAGCTCCAGCCCTAATATGGAGCTGCCGTCAGTGATTAGTGCCTCAGCCTGCCTATTGTAGTGAAGTACAGTGGGGTCTGGGCATTACTGTAGCTACACACACACACACACACACAGCTACTGTCAGTGAGATACACACCACAGATAAAGCTACTGTCAGCGATACACACACACACAGCTCTGGTCAGAAGATACACTGAGTGCGTCAGGGGAACAATAACAACAACAACAAAATTACATTTCCATAGCGCCTTTCACGTCAGGAGGACGTGCCAAGGCGCTGGACAGTCACTGCTTCAGACTCGAGTTGGGGACGGGGTGCAGAGGGAAGGGGGCGATTAGGAGTTGCCGATGGGACCATCAAAGAGGAGAGTTTTGAGTTGGGACTTGAAGGAGGCCGGGGAGGGGGCGAGGTGGAGGGACTGCGGGATGGAATTCCAGAGGTTAGGGGCAGAGTGGCTAAAGGCTCCTCCGCCAATGGTGGGGCATGTGAGTCGGGGGACTCAGAGCCTGCTGAGCGGAGGGGGCGGGTAGATTGATAAGGAGTTAAATGGTCACGGATGTAGGGTGGGGCGAGGTTGTGGAGGGCTTTGAATGTGAGGACCAGGATCTTGAATTGGATCCTCTGGCCAATGGAATCGGGCGAGTTTGGGGGAGATGGGGTCGTGGACTTTGGACCGTTAGAGGACACGACTCGTAGAGTTCTGGATCATCTGAAGCCCGTGGAGGGAGGAATTGGGATGGCTGACAAGCAGGGCATTTGCTTAGTCGGGCCGGGGTGTAATGAAGGCACATATAAGGGTTTCAGCAGAAACACTACTGTTGGAGAGACACTCACACAGTCACTGTCAGAGAGAGATCCACACCACCATTGTTGGAAGCTGGGTGTTTGGTGAGTAGAAGCAGGCTTCTTCGATGAACCCATCAACAACTCCTTATCTCCCACTTCCCTCCCACTCCCCTGTCTTCAGCTCGGGTCTGAAGCAGTGACTGTCCAGTGCCTTGGGATGTCCTCCTGATGTGAAAGGCGCTACACAAGTATAATTTTGTTGTGGACTAGTAGCGAGAGGAGGGTAGTTTTTTTTTAAAGAATGCAAATACACAGTTTATTTAACAAGTGAAATGAACTCAGTAAATACCAGGTAAATTCAGCAGTATTAAAAGTACAATTAACTTTAAGATCACGGTCTTCATTGTTCTCAAACACATTGAGCCCTGGAACGCTTAGGGCTGTGACATCCTTGAAATCCCCAGAAAACTGCAACACAGCAGCAGGTCATTTGATCCATCGCATCAGTGTTTACTCATCTAGAGAATCCATCTATCCTAATCCCAATCTATCTTCAAACCCATCAATACCCTTCCTCTGCAAGTGCTCTTCCACCTCCCAGTTCATTCTAAATGCCCCCAATTAACTCTGTTCCAATGGGTCATTCATTCCACAACCTGACAATTCTCTGAGCAAAATTATTTTCCTAACTTCCCCTCTTGACTCAAGATATAATGGCAAAATCACATCCCGTCAGGTCCATTAAGTTATCACTCAACCTCCTCTGATCCCGTGCAGTTCCATCCTCTCCAGTCACTCATCTTCAACATCACGCTGGATCCTGAATCTGTGCTAAAACCTTTCTGTCACTCGAATATCCTTTGAATAATTTACACCCAAACCTGCATGCAATACTCATGCTCTGATACACGCCAGGATTCGATTTTCAGGTGAACTCTAGGTTAAGTTTACTTGACCGCACTTTTTGGTCACCCCTCTAACCTCCCTCCTTCCTCAGCTCCCTTCCACCTCCAGCTTGGGTTCCCATCCAACGCTGGAAAGCGCTTGGAGACGTCCTTCCGATGCAAGGGGCACGGAAGATTGTAAATGCACAATGGGAGTTCCATCAGACCTCAGATAAATCACGCGCAACAGATTTACACCGAAACAAGCGAGGATCACGTCTCATTCATCTCTTGAACAGTTGACAGATGCGAAACTGACCAGGAGTAACAAACTTACTGTGAATTGGCAGAGATCTAGCTGCACATTGAAGATTCCCGTTCAAGCCCGGTTCCTTTCTAGTGCCATTTCATGCTCTCGCACGATGGTCTCGAGAGATCAACCACATCCTGTATCAACAAAAGTACATATCAAAGGAGATGCCGCCTTCTATTCCATACCCTTCTGAAGTGTGTGCACTAGTCTGTAGCCAAACAGGACGTGGAGAGACTGCATAAAGGAAGTGCAGGGCGGAGGCTCCAAGTAGCTGAGGGAGGCGTTCACTTCACTCTTCCAATTACATTGCTATTTCATTCCATGTTGATGCACTTTAGCTCAAATTGACTTTTAGGTGCAAAGAACAACCCCTTTCCCCATACCCACAGTGTCAAGCGAGCAAACGGGGGCTCCTTTAGACAACGAATGTGACAAGGTCACACTTTTCTGATGAGATTATTGGCATTTGTTGCTCTACTATTTGCATTTGATTTCCACACAAGCAAATGTGAGAGTGGTTGGCCCAGTGAGCAGCAGCGACTGTGGTTAAGCAGGCAAATACACAGCAGCTCATTTGCACCAATGATGCCCTACACACAACAGTATGCAAATGAATGAATTACATTTGTGATGTGAGTTTGGATGAAGGAGGATTATTAGTCAGGATACGGAGAGAACTTCCTGCTCTTTGTTGGGCCCTTAACAACAGGACAGACAACAACAACAAGACATTTGTATAGCTCTCAAGGCGTCTCGGGACGCTGGGCAGTCAGTGTTTCTGTCCCAAGCTCAGGGTCACGATTGTGGAGGGTGGAGGACGGGCAGGGGGTGGGATGGGGAGGAGGTTGATTGAAGGCACGGTCAGAGAAGA
Organism: Hydrolagus colliei; assembly: GCA_035084275.1. Lineage (NCBI taxonomy): Eukaryota > Metazoa > Chordata > Chondrichthyes > Chimaeriformes > Chimaeridae > Hydrolagus > Hydrolagus colliei. The sequence goes on along the minus strand of CM068760.1, from coordinate 9,650,443 downwards.
GGGTCTTGAGATGGGTATTGAAGGAGGCAAGGGAGTGGGGTGAGGTGGAGGGCCTGCAGAATGGAGTTCCAGAGGGTTTGGCCAGAGTGGCTGAAGGCCAGCCCATCAATGGTGGGGCGGGTGAGGTGGCGGCATGAAGCAGGCAGGAGCCAGTTGAGCGGAGGGACTGGCAGGTTGGTAATAATAATAATCTTCTAGACGTCTCAAAGCGCTTCACAGAATATATACTGTAACGTGAATTGACAGTATATTTGTGGGCGAAACGCAACAGCCAATTGCGCACAGCAGTGTCCCACAAACAGTCATGGACTGAAATGACCAAATAATTTTTTTTGAGAGATTATGATTAGGCATGTGGAGTAAGGAAACTTGCCCCAGGTTTCATCCTTCGTGGAATTGTACCCAGGTCTCGCTTGTGAGTGCTCTAACCACTGAGCTACAGGACTGCACATTTCTGTAGGGGTTAGGAGGTCACAGAGGTAGGGGGCATAAGGCCAAGGAGGACTTTGAAGGTGAGGACTAGGAACTTGATCTTCATCCTCTGTGTGATGAGAAGCCAGTGGAGTCAGGCGAAGATGGGGGTGAAAAGGTCACAAATTTCTAGATGATCTGCAGTCTATGGAGGGAGCAGTTGGGGAGGCCGACAAGCAGGGAATTTGCAGGTTATGAATGTGTGTGCGAGTTTCTCTCAGGGTATGGGACAGTGGCAGACTGCTTGCTGATTACGGCCATATGTAAGAAGTGTAGTTTATTTAACTCAGCAGTTCAGTCAGACTTCTACACACCAGTGTTGTGCATCACCTAGAGTTCAGCTTGTGTAAATGTCACCACTGTCTGATTTTGAACACACTTTGGGTTCTGTAGTAAAGGCTTATTGCTCTAAAATGAAGACCAGTGGCATTTCTTCAATTGAAACGTCTATAATTTCAGGCTAAATGCAAAATAATACGCGAACAAATAATCCCAACAAATTATTCTCCGCCATTTCTGGGACCTCCAGTGTGATTGCTTCCTCTCCTGCAGCTCAGTGGTTAGAGCACTCGCCTTACAAGCGCGAGACCTGTGTTTGAATCCAGGCAGATCATGGCGAAACATTGGGCATGTTTCCTTACTCCACACGCCAAATAATAATCCGTCCCAAAAAAACCACAATAAAAATTGGTCATTTAAATCCCCGACTGTTTGTGGGACACTGCTGTGCGCAATTGGCTGCCACGTTTTGCCCACAAATATACCGTCAATTCAGTTTACAGTATATTCTGTGAAGCGCTTTGAGACGTCGATAAAATATGAAAAGTGTTACATCAAATGCAAGGATTATTATTATTGTTATTATTCAAAAACCAAAAACATCTTTCCCTCCCTCTCCCCTCTCAGCATTCCGAAGGTAACGTTTACACTGTGACTCCGTGTTTCATTCCTCCATCCCCACCAAACAGTTGTTCTCCTCCCACTAGCACCTTCCCATGCCAGTGCAGGAGATGCCATACCTGCCCTGTCACCTCCTCCCAGACCACTGTCCAGGGTCCCAGACACAGTTTTCAAGTCAGACAACAATTTACATATATCACCATGAATGTAGTATATTGCATCCACTACTCGCAGTGTGGTCTCCTCTACATTGGGGAGGGCAAAAGCAGACTGGGGTGACCGATTTGCCGAACAGCTCCCCTCTGTCCGCAAGCATAACCCTGAGCTTCTGGTTAGTTACTTGTCACATCAACTCTCTCCCCCTCGCACTCTGACCTCTCCATCCATAGTCTCCTGCACTGTTCCAATGAAACGCAGCACAAGCTCAAGGAACAATATCATAATAAGAATCCTTGTATTTGATCTAACGCTTTTCATGTCTTCTAGACTGTTTTCTCAAAGCCTTTCCCAGAATATACTGCAAAGTGAACTGACTGTATATTTGTGGGCAAAACACGGCAGCCATTTGCACCCAGCAACGTCGCCACAATCAGTCGTGGATTGAAATGACCTATTTATTATAGTTTTTTTTATTTTTGAGGGATTCTAATTAGGTGTGTGGAGTAAGGAAACTTGCTCAAGGTTTCGCTCTACCTGGATTTGAACACTGATCTCATGCTTACAAGGTGAGTGCTCTAAACGCTGTGCTACAGGACTCATCTACCTGGTTAGGGACCTTACAGCCCTTCGGCCTCAATATTGATTTCAAACCGTAGCAGTTCATCTTCCCCTACGCCTCTTCTGTGACCATTACCGCATCATCTGAGTCCCAGAGAGTCTCTCTCTCTCTCGTCTGCCTGTTTTGTTGCAGTTCCCCCCTATTGTGTTTCATTATTAATATCTCTTTAACCCATCATCTCCTGTCCTCTACCCCATTTTCTCCTTTGTCTTCCTTGCCCTGACTCCCCTCCCCCCGCTCTGTTAGTCCTTAAAAGCCTCTCCCTCCCAATACGCCCCAGTTCTCACAATGGGTCGTGGACCCGAAACGTTGACTGACTTTCCTTTCTCCGTAGATGCTGCCTGACCTGCTGAGTGTTCCCAGCGATGTCTGTTTTTGTTGCAGATTTCCAGCATCTGCAGTATTCAGTGTTTTGTTCCCTTTTTACAGGTCCAGCCACAAGTCACTTGTGGTGAAACACTCCCATGTTCTGCTAACCATCCGTGTGGGAAAAATTACCCTTCAATAACTGTTCAAATTGACACTCCTGGATTGATGCCTCTTGTCACCAATTTACCAACCGAGGGGAAAAATCTTTCATTATTTATCCCCTCAAAACCATTCAGAATTTTGAAGACCTACAATAAATCCACTCTTAACCTTCTCAGTTCCATAGAAACAGAGATGAAAAATACAACACGTCACAACAGATTTGATGTAAGTAGCTGTTGTAAATGTCACAAGTTTTTTCATATATAATGTAATTGCTGAATGCTCTTATGGATATGGCTTTGTGGGAAGGCATTCTATGTTCTAACAACCCACTGAGTAGAATCATTTTTCCCAATCTCCCTCTTGTATGTCAGCCTGGCTCAGAAGGTACCACCCTCACCTGAGTCAAAAGCTTATGGGTTCAAGCTCCACGTCGGGACTTGGAATCACATTGTCTAAAATGACACGCCAGTGCAGTGCTGGGATTGTGTTGGATTGTCCAAGAGGCCGTCTTTCGGATGAGACATTAACCTGAGGCCCGTTCAAGTGTTTGGGAAAATTATTTGTCGTGATCACCTAAAATTTGTCACTCATGAGAAGGCTGTTTGTGGGACATTACTGTATGCAAACTGGCTGCTGCGTTTGACAAAAAAAAATCACACATAGTCAATCCACTTGATAGCATATCCTGTGAAGCACTTTGAGACTCAACCATGTGTTAAGGCGTTATATTAAATGCTAGGATTATTACTATTTTCAAAGTAGCAGGACAAGTTCAGGGGTGGTTATTAACTGGTTACTAGTCAAGAGGCCACGACTCATTTAAGTGTCATGCTGTCATGGGAAGATGATATATAATAATAATCCTTGCATTTTGATATAGCGCTTTTCACGTCTTCAAGTCATCTCAAAGCGCTTCAAAGAACAGAGTGTAAAGTCAATGTTTCAGGTTCAGGACCCTTGATCAGAACTCAACCCTGACGAAGAGTCATGGACCTGAAATAATGACTCACTTTTCCTCTCTCCATTGAGACAGTAAAGTGAATTTACTGTTTATTTTGTGAGAAAAAAAGATGAGATTAAAAGAGCTCAAGGGCCTTCTTCACCAGATTTTACTTTATTCTTGTATTGTCTTTTTTCTTCTCTTTTACTTTCTTCGATATTGCTTTTGTTTCAGGCATTTTATTTCTGTTGAAACCAGCTTATTCTGTTTGCTTGAATTTATATAGACAGCTGAACCACGACTTTTGATTCCTTAATTTATTGCCTGTTATTATCAACACATCAGTTCCAGAGACAATGCTCGCTAGTTCCCAAGAAATAAAGACTTTTCATCTCTTGTTTGTGAAGCTTATGAACACCCACTCCCGCCCTACCATCAGCAGGCCTCTAGCTTCACTGCCACCGCCCTTTGGAACTCCATCTCCTTGTTCCTTCATCTTGCTCCCTCCCTTGCCTCCTAGTCCTTCAAAGCACGTCCAAGGATTCACCCACATATGTGAGCATAACAGTAACTACATTACTATTGTAACTACATTAATTGAACTATTGAACTAGGTTTCTTGTCTCATTAAGGAAGTGTTGAATATAAAATACAAGTGACTTTGGCTCTGTTTCTATAAATTATAAATAACACGATCCTTGTGGGTGAAACGCAGCAACCAATTGCGCACAGCAGTGTCCCACAAAAAGTCGTCGATTGAGTGGCCAAATTTTTTTTTTTTTGTCGAGGGATTATTATCAGGCGTGTGGAGTAAGAAAACTTGCCAAAGGTTTCACCCTGCCGGGAATCAAACCCAGGTCTTTTGCTTGTGAAGCGAGTGCTCTTACCACTCTGCCACAGGATTCCAAATTCCAGCAAAAATTATTAATATAATAATTATTACTAAAACAAAAAAGCTGTTTTCAACTTTGTGATTAACTCCATGACCTACATGACTTTCGAAACCCAATAGTGAAACCATTGCAATCTTTAGAACAATCTCTCGAACAAAACAAGATTTTACAACCGTGCTGTACTCTGAAAGTGTTTAATCCATATGAAAACTTGTGCAATTTCCCAAAGTAAATTTAATCCAGCAGAGTTCAAGGTGAGGATTGATTTGTTTATAGCAACAGGTCAGGTACCTGAAATATCCAGCATTTGGTTACATCTTCAAACATCATCGATAGTAAAAAATTCAATTTCTATAAAAACATTTCCTCTGGTAAAGCATAAAAGTCTCAGAATTTTTCTGCCGATTTCCCTATGTTACATTATTGCATTTACCGGTAGTTACATTCAGCCAATAATTTCAGTGGGGGTCAAGTTACATATAATCTCCCTTTATAATAATAATTGTACACAAAATTAACCAATCTATATATATCACATATTCTTAAGATAGACTTCTGTAAAATTACAATAAAATGTTATTTACAAAGAGTTGGCATTACGTAAACAAGGAACGGGAAGGAAAAAACAACTTCAGTGCAGCTAATTAGAAAATTACCATAGTTTTTAATTGAGTTTTACTTTAAAAGCTGGATTCAGGCACAGGCTTTCTTCTTCCCAGCGAAGCTGAGCTGAATCTGGTCCTCTGTAGTGTTGCAGACCTCCCTCGATCTGCAGTTGGGTGTTTGGGCTGTTGGCAGCTCGGGCCATTCTTCACAAGGGACCCCGTTCGCCTCCAGCCCGTGGCTTCGATGCTGGATGAGCTGCGCGAACGCCTGAGTTCCTCGGACAAACTGCGCCTGCCGCTGCTCAACATCTCCCTATGTTTGGCTTCACCGGCTCCCGGTCTGGGGCTGATTTCCGATGCCTGCTCCCCGCCGGGCTGCCTGTTCAGAGCCCCGTTGGGAAGGGCTGCCGTGGGAATCGGCCGCTCATGGTCGCCAGGCTTCAGCTTCTCTGGGTCGCACTGCCTTTTCGTGTCCTTCTTTAGAAAGCTACTTTTCAGGAACGAGCGCATTCGGTCGTTGAGTCTCGGTTCTTCCCCTGCCCCGCACCGACTCCCAGCCTCAGCCTGGCCCTGGGCTTCGGGAGCCGTGCTTCTCAATTCGTCCAGCTTCCTGCTGCCAGATTGCCCTCTGCTTCTCTTCAAAGTGTCATTCAGGGCCAAGCTGCTGACCGAACCGATGCGAACGGCATCGCTGGGCTTGCTGTTCCCGTCCTCTCTCAGCAACGAATCCTCGGATTTGCCCTGCGAGGCGTTCCTGGCTCCCGATGCTTTGTGCGGACCCAGCGTGGAGGAGTTCCTCTGCTGCTGGGACCCGCTGTTCCTTCGCTTCCCGCTCCTCTTCAGCGAGCTTGTCCTCTCGCTGGTGGTGGACGTCTCGTGGCTGCGGGGGAGGTCACGCGAGGATTCCTGAAGCCTGGCTCCCACCGCCTCTGTGCTTCCACCGCCCGGCGGCTGTTTGGTTCCCTCGGCGCTTTGCCGTTCAGGCTGGGAGCTCAGGGCGTCCGCGGCGAGCGTCATTCTTGGCACAATGGACTGTGTCGTGCACCGAGGCCTCCGACCAGATTCCAAATACTCCACCAGAGCTCCGGGCACGGAGCCGGGTCGGTCCTTGGACCCCAGCGACCAGCGCAGCGTGGACTTGAGTCCCGGTTCCTTCGCCACCGTCGGCGCCACTGCTTTCATACTCACACTTCTTCCCCGAGTCCCCCTGGCGAACGGGCGCGGTTCCACAGCACCTGCAACAGCCATGGAGTCAGTCAGTCAACACAAAGCTCTTAACCTCTGGGTCTCGATTGAATGCGATGGGAGACATTTGGTCGACGCCAAACAACCTCTCCGGCCGAGAGCACCACTTACACATCTTTGGGACACATTAGGGACGTGTTAATTGCTCCACACTTTTGTTCGGCTTCCCCCTTCGATGGAGAAGGAGGGTAAATGAGGCATTTTTGGATCCAGTTAGACTCCCTTTCAGATTATGCCCTTTCAGCAGAAGATCAGAATCGAGTCTATCCTCTGTGACTTGGAGGAGTAGATCAGTCAATAAAAATAACATGTATCTATATAAGCACCCTACACGCAGGGCAGTGTCTCAGAGCGCTTGACAGTGTCCGTAACCAGAAACTGAATACAGAGGATTCTTCCCATTTAACTCCTGTTTCGCCAGACAGACAAAATTCTAACATGTTGGGTGATCCAAGCTGGATACAGCCTTTAGATCTCCAAACCTTGGCTCCTCTGTCTCTCCTGGCAACACTTTCAGGATTAACTGCTTGCCTTTGGTGAGAAACCCTTGCGTACCACATCAGACAGAAGAATATTTGCACACGGGATATTCAGTGGTTTGGAGACAGTGATGTCATGTCTATGTATGTCCGAAACCTGGCAGGCCAGAGAGGAACTGAGTAAGAACTCTGAATCATAGAAACTGGAGTTGGCTATTTAGCTCCTCAAGGCTGTTCCACTATTTTATCATAGTTGATCTGTATCTCAAAGTCCAGTTACCAACCCTTACCCCAAATCCCTTATTACCTGGACCTAAAAAATATCTATTTAACTTGGTCATGGATCCGGCATCCACAGGATTTTGGGGGAGAGAGTTTCCGATTTCAACAGAAAACTAATATGCCAAGCGTAAGACTTACCACTGAGTGGATTCTCTGGGAAGACAGGAGACTCGGGAGAGGATGGGAGGGATGTGCAATTGGTAGATGCTCGGGACACCAGGCTCCCTCTCTTGTCTTCCCCAGTCAGTCTATACAGCCAGTGATCAGACACAGACGAGCTTGTGGATCCTGCACAGAAACAGGGGCCTGTAAACAGGTGTCTGAGTCCTACCCTTCTCTATAAGGGCATCGTCATTCACCACCCAACCCCCATCTGCTGATCATCTTCTTCACCCACAAAATAGTCAATTCACTTTGCAGAATATCATGTGAAGCGCTTTGAGACATCTCAATACCGTGATAAGGCATTATATTGAGTGCAAGGATTTTCTGTGTTCTGTATGCTAGTGGAACTAATTTTCCTCGTAGATAGAGGGGTGTAAATAATAACAGAAGTGAAAGGGCCAAGTGTTTTGAGTTTTATTACATTTCAGGCACTGGATTTACCAGGATTGGAGCTGCTCGCATTCCCACTGCAGTCATCACATCAACATTAATATTCCCAAAGATATCTCACTAGCCCCATATATGTCACAGCCCCACTGTCATGGCAGCTATCATCTGGAATTATCCAGACTTTGTTGTCTCACTCGGTGCTTTCCACATTAACCCTGCAATTCATTGAATAATGGAAAGGACATGGTCCACAATCCCCAACACCCTTTGTCCACAACCCCCAAACCCTCCCTGATCCCAGCTCAGGTCCAATTCCCTGACTGTCCAGCGTCTTGGGACGACCTTGCGATATGAAAGGCACTATACCAATGTCATTTGGTTTGTTGTAATATAAATGCCAACTCGCTGTGCTCCCTGGATGGATCAATGCACTAATAATAATTATTACTATGACAATTATTATTATTATCAAAGTGACGGAGCGCACAAGCCCAAGATGGAATCCCACACTGAGCTGCAAATACCTGCCACGGAAGTGTTGGCTGACCAGGCGGGGATGGAGTTCCTGCGTTGGTAGAAGAGGATATAGGCAGCTCGAGTGCAGACCTCGGTTTCTGGAATCACTTCCACGTTACTGTCGTCATAGTTGTACCACAGGCCGTCCACAGAGTTCCTGCAGGAAGCTACAAGCACCAGAGAGTCCATTTACTCATGTCACAGCTGACACTACACATTACAATACCCTGCAGCAACAGTTTTTTTATATCTATATATATATATATAATATATATGTATATATATGTGTGTGTACGGGGTGGAGTGGGGGGGATGGGGAGTGTTGTACTCCCCAGTGTCTGAGAACTGAGGGAAAAACATGAACATAACGAGAAGGAAGAATGGATCTGAGGGCGATGAGAGTTGGCAGCTGGCTCCACCATTGAAAGCTTTCCCCCCTCCCTAACACCGCCCCCACCAACCCTGTGAATGCTCAGTATCAGTTTAGCACTCTACCTCCCACCTACTTAAGTTTGGCTCAGTTGGAAGCATGCTCACCCACCTTTACAGTATATTATGTGAAGCGCTTTCAGACTTATCGAAGATGTGATAAAGCACTGTATCAAATGCAAGGATTATCATTGGTTCAGATGTAAAGCCGTAACCAGTGAGACCTATATTGGGGCTTGAGCTGATAGTCTAGATTGACACTCCAGATCAGTCTGAAGTATTGGGGGTAAGACATTAGGACAAAGTCCTGTCTACAGGCCAACATCCCTCCTGATAAATTAGTTATTCACCTCATGGCTGTTTGGGGGATTTCATGATGGTGAAAATGGTTAACTGGTTAGTTAACAAAATATCCTCCCGCAAAATGTACAGTCACAGCTCTTTACAGCGTATCCTGTGAAACTCTGAGACGTCTCTAAGACATATTAAGGCGCTCTATCAAATGTAAGGATTGCTATTATTAACAACAAATTACACAGTCGCCGCACTCGAGAAGCGCTTTGAGACGTTTTGATGTTAAAGTCACCCTAAAAACTGACAGGATTGTTAACGTGATTACCTGTGTAGTGACCGCCCTGCATGCTGCCGTGATGGTTACACACGGCATACATGTCGTACACATAGTTATCTCCAGGTGAGCGCGGCCTCTTCCAGGGCGACCAATGGGACAGGAAGCTCTTGGTGCTCGAGGGTCTCTTCACCAGGTGAGGCGACATGTCCAGCCCACACAGCGGGGCAGTCACCAGGGTGGACAGCTTGGTTCTCCTCTCCCCCACCTGCCGGTCAAACTCACACCGTTCTAACCCGGCTTTACAATAACAAACCACAATGTGAGGTGCTTGAAAAGCAGAGTTAAACAGTCAGCAAGAAGCAGGGTGGTGGCTACGTGGTGGTGTAAACGTCTCAAACTGGGAGGGAAAGTCTGACATACCAGCTTTAATCCTTGCTAAGCCGCAGAGTTCACACACACTTGATGCTACCCACGTGAAGGGCGCTATACAAATGCAACTTGTGGTTGCAAATGTATATCATTGATGAATGGTGAATTTGAACTCAACAATATTCCCATTTAATGTAGCATAAAGAATCCTGTAAGTATTTTGCCCGTTAATAATTGAACACAAATATATATATATTTTTTTACAGGCTAAGGATATTCTGAAAAACCCATTGATCAGTATAATGGGGGTGTCCGGTAGTGAAAGGCCAGACAAACCACATCTCTTTGAAGCCTGAAAGCATCAGTGTGAGGTTTGATAGACTGAGTTGACCTTTAGTGAGAAGTTCAGATGCTTTCTGTGTCAGTGTAAACTGGAAGTAGATTTTCTACATTCCACATCACCGCTGATTCAGGAATTAATGCACTCAGGTGACTGAGCCACTTGGTAAAAGGCATGGATCAGAAATCTTCTGTGTTTCTATGAGGTGAATGACTAGTTTATCTGAACAATTGTTAGTTAGGACTGGGCAAAACTCGCTTCTCTTTTTTCAATTGCATCAGATCTTAAGCACCACATTAGGAACAATACGGGAGTCCTATAGCTCAGTGGTTAGAGCACTTGCCTTGCAAGCGAGTGACCTGGGTTCAATTCCAGGCAGGGCGAAACCTTGGGCAAGTTTCCTTTCTCTACATGCCTGATAATCTCTCAAAAAATATATATATTTTAAATTGGTCATTTGAATTCACGACTGTTTGTGGGACACTGTTATGCTTGAATGGCAGCCGCGTTTCGCCCACAAAGAGTCAATTTACTTTACAGTATACTCTGTGAAGCGCTTTGAGACGTCCAGAAGATATAAGGCACTATATCAAATGCAAGAATTAGTATTATAATTATCTAATTTAGTGTGATGCCCCATGAAGTCATTCTGTACCAAACACAGTTCACTAATTTTTCCCTTTACAGAACCCATGCTGCGTATCCTTTTATCACTTCCACCCTTTCGTAAATGTTCCGTGGGCTTGAGAAACAATTGTTAAAACTATTATTAGCAAAAGTTCGAGAAACTGACGATTCCACTTTTACACAATTACTGAATGAGAGGAAATAGCCTGACTGACAAATGATCTTTGGTAACGCTGAGCGCGTATCAGAGCAACAGAAAGTGTGTAAACACTTCCCCAAACGTTCCCCCTTCTTGGTGACCCCTGTGGCCTTATCCCTGTAACATGTGGTCTCCTGACTATAGCTGCTCACAGTCCTCAGCTCAGGTCTGTGTCCCGATAACCTAAATTAGGGTATCTCTTACAAGCTACTCTCCCCTTTGGCTCCCAATCTCCTGTAACATAAGACTTTGCAATGACTCCCAGGCTCGGGTGTCAGTGTACCTGTAAAGTCCAGTAACTCAATGGTTACAGCACTCCCCTTACAAGCGGTTTCGATTCCAGGCAGGGCAAAATCTTGGGCGAGTTTCCTTACTCCACACGTCTGATAATAATCCCTCCCCAAAAAAAACACAATAACAAAATTGGTCATTTCAATTCATGACTGTTTGTGGGAAGCTGCTGTGCACAATTGGCTGTCACCTTTTGCCCACAAAATATAGTCAATTCACTTCACAGGATATTCTGTGAGCGCTTTGAGGCGCCTAGAAGACTTGGAAAGCGCTATATCAAATGCAGGGATTATTATTATTATCATTATTACCTGACGGAACCTCTTCAGGTGGATGACAAGGATGTCGGGCAGAGTCCACAGGTTTAGTTTGACGGTTCCCTGCTGGAGGATGTTACAGTGTGGGCACCGCCATGCATCATCAGGGGCCAGCTACACACAGAGAGAGAGAGAGAGAGAGAGAGAGAGAGAGAAACGCACGCTGTAACCATGTAGTTTAACAGGAATATATTAAAGCTCCTTAAAGCGTCATTCATCGTTGGATCAGAATCAAACCCGTCATACAAGAATCTGTTCAGCCAATCCATAGAGCATCTGCACAGCTCTGCTTACATTCTTGTGAACAGACAAACACACACACAAAAACACGTGTGCACGCACACATGCAGACATCACACACTCGCACATATATACACACGCGTACGCACGCAGACATCATGTGCTCGCGCACCCACACATGCAGACATTACACACGCGAGCACACATGCAGACACTGGACAAAAATGTGTGCAGATATTGCACACATGCACACACATGCAGACTTCACGCATGCGCGTACACCCTCGCGCAAAAACACACACTCCCCATGTCATCTCTGGACTCGACTAAGCGCTCTGTGATGCCGCCTGGCTTGGAAATGCAAGGTCTTGTTGTTCTTTGTGAATTGTGAAAGAGTACCTGCTCCTCCTGTGTGTACAGCTGGAAGCATTGAGCCAGTGTACAACTGTGAGCCTCTTGGTGTCGCTGCTGCTGGACACGAACGCTCTCGGCATCCTGCACCACTTCTTCTTGAATACTCCCGAACAGCCTAGAACACACACAGCCTCTGTGATATATGCTGGGGCCAACTCCCCCTCCCCTCTCTCTCTCTCTCTCTCTCTCGCGCCCACAACACCATCAGCGGCTACGCCAGTGGAATCTCCTCTCACTCGACGGCAGAGGGTGTCACTTGTGTGTGGTATTCAAATTCATAATTATAAAGTGGTCACTCAAACCACGCCTGTTTGTGGGACACTGCTGTGCGCAATAGGCAGCCGCATTTTCTCCACAAAGTGTATTAATTTCTCTTTACGGTGAAGCGCTTTGAGACTATTCAAAGATGTGATCGAGCACTATATCATAGGCAAGGATTATTACTATTATTAACATGAGATTCACTGAAGCAGAGCAAGCCACACAGCAATGGTAAACGTGCCCAGATACCACCACCCCCCTCACACCCCCCCCCCACCACCATCAATTTGACATGGCCACTCGCAGCACAAAGCCAGTGACACAAAAACAGACTTTGTCCCCCCCCACCAGCCCCTCACTCACTCCTCCTTCACCCTCTGATCCCACTCCACCACCAGCTTCACATGGCAGGGCCCAGCGGCGACACAGGAGTCCAGCACCCTGAAAATAAGAAGTAAATCAATCACTCACTGAGCAACTCTTCTCAGGCCTCACACGCAAGCCACAACAAGAACATTACACTTGTACAGCGTCTTTCACATCAGTAGGAAGTCCCAAGGCACTGAAGCAGCATTGTGAGCACGCGTTTCTCTCCCTTCCAAATCGATGTTGTCCTGACAACACACAGCACTCCGTCCCCGAGTGAGAATAGACATTGTCTCATGACAAGGTTTTGTTGTGAACAGAAGTTCGATCACCTCGCTCACAGTGTACAACAAGGCCTTTCTAACCAGACCTCCTTCCCCGATTCCTACTGGGGTTTGAGGCTCTCTCCATAACTCAGACGCCTGTGATGCAGAATGCGAGTGAAACAGTTTGGATAATATGCAAATTGGACAGAATTTCTGGGCCATTTTGCCACACGTTATATTTAGATCCTTTATGTTGGCTAACCGTCCCCAAGTGGTTATCTGTTTCATGGCTGTTTGTGCTCTGCGCAACGGGTTACTGCATTTGCCTACAAACGCAGTGAAGCCATTGAAGGACTTTGAGGCACCCTTCCGGGGATAAGGCACTATATCAACTGCAAGAAGTATTATTATAGATCAGGAGTATTCTGCGCACGGACACTCACACATACACACAGGTTGGAGCAGTCACACACTAAAAACAACTCGCATTGGTTATAGCACCCTACAGGCAGGTTAGTGTCTCGCAGGTCTGATGCAGCGCTTAACACATAGGGATAAAAAACAGAATCCAGCCCCGGACCCCGCCACCTCCTCCACACACACTCGCTGTGCGTGCACGCACACACACACGCAACACAGTTAGCCCAAGAATAAGCACGGTATTTAATGTTTGCCCACCTGGTGACGGCTGGATGCTGCAGGGGGCAGCTGTCTTGTGGTGAGAGGTAGAAATTAATGGCCAAGGTTCCAACCACCCGGATCCGGAACAGAGACGCAGTGTTCTAACACAGAGAGAGGCACCATTAATCAGCTAGAATGAGTTCACACTGAGACACACCACCCTCATGCAGAGACACACACTGCAACACGCTGTAATATTTAATAATGTAATAATTCTGTAATAACGTATTCACAGTACCACCAGTGAATTACAGACATAATAATAATCATCTTTGCATTTAATAAAGCGCCTCGTCACATCTTCGAGACGTATCATAGTGGGAGTCAATGTGAAGTGTTGTATTTGCAAGCGAACTGGTGCCTCAGTCACTGGCTGCACAATGTTTCACATTTTTGCCATCAATCTAAGTCCACTTTGCCCTGGCTGCAGTTAATGAAACAACTTGACAAAAAACAGTCTCGGTCCAGCGCTGTATTTATCAGGCAGCTTTTACTATCAGCTCTGGGATTCCTTTAGTGTTTGCCAACTTGGAACGGTGTATCAGCTTTGAGATGTTCCCAGACCGAGACTGAAATATCTGATCCAGCGAAAGATACCTCCTCACAGGGAGAAGTTCTACTGTGTCGAATATTTAGTCTGATCTTCTCACCATTTTTGAAGGTCTAGATTCTTGGCAATTTTTAAAATACGGTCTTAATTTTTGAAGCCGGTTTTCCGTTAGCTATTGACAGAAATCAACTTAAAAGTCAAGACTAAATTTGACAATTTGAGGCGGGGGTGGGGGGGTATGTGCGAAGGTGGTGGAGGGAAAGAGAGCAAGGAGTTAAGACCCAATGGGATCATGACCTAACACTAACGTCACATCATGGGACAGATCAGGAAGTGCCGGCCACACTGTGCAGGATGGATGGTGAGATGTGGAGGTATATAGATCAGGGGGAAACTTTGGGCAAGTTTCCTTACTCCACATGCCTAATAATAATCCCTCCAAAAAAACCAACAATAATAAAAATTGGTCATTTAAACCATGATTGCTGTGGGACACTGCTGTGCAAAATTGGCTGCCGCGTTTCACCCACAAATATACAGTCACTTTATAGTGTATATTCTGTGAAGCGCTTTGAGACCTCGATGTGAAAAACTCGATATGAAATGCAAAGATTATTATTATTATTATTGTAATGCCAGGGGAAAGTGCACCCACGTGTTTGGCACAGTTGCTTTGTCAGCTCGGAATAAATCCACTTCCGAAAGGTTGAATCTCCAGTTTGAAGTAACGCACTGACCTGTCGCCGAGCCTCGCTCCGCATTAGGTGGCTTAGCTTGCTGAGGAGAGAGCCCTGTAGCTGGTCCCAGGATATGGAGCGATCTTCTCTCACCAGAAACGGGGGCCCAAACCTTAAAAGGAAGATCAATGATTGAGTCAACTCAAGTTGAGTTGTATAGTGGCAAGCGAGAGTGTTCAACTACAAGGTGTCACCACCGAGACCAAACCTCAGGGAGCAAAATATTTAGATAGAAAACATCGACCCTCATGTGGAAGCCATTGAAGTTCTGATCAGAGTCTCATATCTGCTTATCCAAAGCTGCCTAAGGTAACCTTTAGCAACGAGAAATATCTCAAGTAGTCTACCACAGTGGCCATAACTTTCACAGACTTTCTGTTGCACATTTTAAACTCCCACCTGGGCCTGGATGCCCCTGGCAGAGGGAGGAAGATAAATACAGAAAGGGAATAGAACCTTAGAACAATGTGGTGTTAAAAAAAAGAACGGTCTTATTGACATCTCTTTCTGCCTCCTAGTGTGGGACAGGTTTACTTTGCAAGAAGCTTTATCGATTTCCTGCCTATAAACCAAATGTACATCTTTCTTTTGATTGTTTTCCTGCTGGGTGTGGTGCATACTCGCACAATTTCTTTCATGTTGTAGGTTGAAGGGAGATTCAAAGAGATCCAATTCTAGTTCTGGAGATCAGCACACAAATACACCAGAAAAATATAACAAGTTGTAAAAGAGAACAGGGACTAGATAGCTCAAATGGGGAGCTAGCACCAACACAGACAAATATGATAGAATGAACTCCTTCTGTGCTATTGGCAACAAGAGTTCAGAGTTGGGGAGGGGGGGGGTAAAAAGATGAACATGTGGTTGAGAGTGCTCAATGGTTAGAGCACTCGCATTACAAGCGTGAGACCTGTGTTTCGAATCCAGTCAGGTCAGAAAAACTTGCCTTCCCAAGTTTCCAAGGCAAGTTTCCTTACTCCACACACCTAATAATAATAATCCCTCCAGAAAAAAAAAGCGCAATGATAAATTGGTCATTTTCAATCCATGGCTGTTTGTGGGTCACTGCTGTGCGCTATTAGCTGTGCAAGGCTTTGAGACATCTAGAAGTGCTATATCAAACGCAAGGATTATTATTATTATTTGAATTGAACTGTTGACAAGAGAAGTTGATTAACATATGGAACATAAGAGCTGTTAAGGTCTGAAATGCCCTGCCCGAAAGGGTGGTGGAAACAGATTCAATAACAACCTTTAAAAGGGAGTTGGATAGATACCTGAAGAGGAAACATTTGCAAGGATATGAGGAAAGAGCGTGGGAGTGAAACTGATTGGCACAGGCACAATGGGACTAATAGTCTCCACCTGTGCTATAATATTTCGAAGATTCTATGAACAGATGGTTCGTTCAGAAGGTACAATTACACCAAATTTCTAGAGGGAAGGAGACAAGATTACCATGGCTGAATTGGGTGGTGGTGGGGAGGAGGTGTGCTTAAGATATCGAGGGGCATTTTAGCAATAAGACAAGTAGATGTTATTTTTGTTACATGTTTTTTACATTACAATGATCCAATGTTCAAGAAGACAAAATATTAATGGATTCCCAAGCACAGTATTTAAATTATTTAAGTGGGATTGAGACAGTCATGAATTTATGCAGACAGCGAGCACAAGTAAGCCGGAGATAACTGGCAGGCAAATTCTTGTTACTCTTAACTAACAGACCACAAGTAAATGAAGTTAGAACAGGAGCACAGCTAATGATCTGCAGCACAGCTCACAGCAGCCAGTGAGACAGGCCAAAAAAGAAACAGATACTGCACCACAAGTGATCTGCATCAATGTGTGTGTGAGCTCAAACCCATAGCAGCACTCATACCTGGAATTGACATTGTGTATATGTGTGTGTGCGAGCATAGAGAGGCACTCTATGTGCATGGGGTACTGAGGTGTTTGATTATGTGCCTGCTTGTATATTTGTATATATACTCAAATATGAGTGTGTAAGTGTATATGAGTGTATGTGCGTGTGCTGGGTGCGTGGGGCAGTAAGAAGAGGAAGAGAAGGGCTGGCACCTTGTTCGGGTGGATGGGGTGACTATAAATCAAATGCAAGGATTATCATAAGTACAGGAACAAGAAGAGGTCATTCAACAATAGCAACAACAAAATTACATTTGTCCCAAGGCTGCTAACCAAGCCAGTTCAACCAGCGTTTTAGACCCTGACAGATAATTTAATCCTCTTTTCCCATTATAATAAATTCCTCTAGTATATAATTATCTGTCTTTTAAACAACTCCCTAATACTGCCTGTGAGGCTATCTGGAACAGTGAACAGTGAACATCTCACAAATCTTGGGTGAAGAAACAGAAACAGGCATTTCTTGTAGTACAATTTGCACAGATAAAGTAGCACAGCATAGGAAGCATAGCACATCCCAGCCTAGTGCACAGGACACGATAGGTGACAAGATAGGCGAACACAGAAGTAACACAGGACTAGTATAGGCTTGTATAAGCAGCACAGCATAACCTGGCGTGCAGGTACACAGCTTCCAACCACTGGCTTGTGTTAAGTCTGTCGCTCTCAGATCCTAGTGTATGGACTACATTTGATCCCAAGACCGGGAAGCGCTTTCAAACTTCCACCCGGAGATTCCTGTTTACGATGATTACCTACTGAGGTCTAACGTGCGCTGAGATCGGCTGCGATGTTGCCACAGTGTTGATCACTGCCCTGCCTGACACGGGATAACACAGGAGCTTGCTGAGGGATATCTGGAGCCCCCTGGAACCCACATCCCCAGCAACAAATGCTCCAACAAGGGAGAACAATGTTAGCTACAGACATCTAGGATGGACCATACTCTAATATGCACATGGGTAGTTAGATTAATAATCCTTCAAAAAAATAATTGTTATTTCAATCCACGACTGTTTATGGGACACTGCTGTGTATGTGTACAATTGGCTGCCGCGTTTCGCTCACAAATATACAATCTTATATCTTATACAGTATATTCTGTGAAGCGCTTTGAGACGTCTAGAAGATGTGTGAAGCGCTATACCAAATGCAAGGATTATTATTATTGCTGGATGGATGATGCACTTTGCCAACTCTACACTGCATAGGCACGCACGCAACCACTAATGTGAGCACAAGATGGCAGCAGTCACCCTTGGACAATCAACGAGAATAGTAATAATCCTTGTATTGGATAAAGTGCTTATCACGTCTTCTAGACGTCTCAAAGCGCTTCACAGAATACACTGGAAAGTGAATTGACCGTATGTTTGTTGGTGAAATGCACAGCAGCGACCCACAAACATCGTGGATTGAAATGACCAATTTATTACAGGTTTTTTTTGACGGATTATTATTAGGCATGTGGAGTAAGGAAACTTGCCCAAGGTTTCACCCTGACCTGCTTGGATTCGAAACACAGATCTCTCGCTTGTAAGGCGAATGCTCTAACCATTGAGCTACAGGACTCCACGAGTAAGAAAGTGCCTGACCTGGAACCCAGCTGTAAAACTCAGCCTAAACACACTGTTTACTAGCTCCATCTACAGGGTGTGCTCACACCTCCCCACCATAAACTACTTTCCAACTGCATCAGCTCCCCCTTTAAAAGCATCTCATCATAATTCCCGTTTCAAGGAAGTGACAAACTCGTGTTCACGGTTGGTTTCAGGAGCAGTTACCATGAAGATTTGGCAGAGAATTCCACACCACGTACACAAGGACCTCTTGTAGATTTGGAACTCATCCACATTCATGTTGAGGTTGACCCCGTCTGTAGATGACGTCCCCAAGAGGGAGCATGTAGATGCGGAATAGGAGGGTATAGAGGCCTGAGGTACACCACAGCCAACAAAGCAAGAATGAGAGGAGAAATCTTTAGAGACACAGTGGAGAGTTGGTCAGGTAGGATGGTTACTCTAGGGCCTGACGATAGTTTGACTCATCGGCTACTCTGCCAGAGCATTTTGTGCAAAGTCATATCATTCAGCGCATCGCTGAGCAGAAACGAGCTGCTGATGTTTCTGTTGAAGCAGAAAGTTCTAGCCCATCTTCAGTAAAGACAGTTTACAAAGTCAAAGCACTATCAGATGTGACACTGTTCTCACAGAGAGAGAGAGACTCTAAAAAGACTTTAAAAAAAACGAGACAGTAGCTAACTCCATTCCAGAGATTTTTTCCTGAGCTTGTAATGAAATATTAAAATCTTTGAACAGCAACTCTTTCCAGCTGATGTTTAATTTACATGCCTCATGTTTAAGTGCTTTCCCTAAAACTAAGATCTGCACCAAGGACAGCAGTAATTACCGTTACAAAGCAAGGCAGTTACTAAACCAGTAGGTTTAGAACCAACTTTACCCGAAAAGCCAACTCCACCATGAGACTGCTCAATATCCTGAACTATTCGATTTGGGAACTACAGACAGAAATATCAGCAGCACAAGTTAAAAACAGTTAAAGAAGCAATGTAGAAATATTAGCCAGCATCATAATACAATAATCCTTGGATTTGATATAGCGCTTTTCACATCTTATCAACGTCTCAAAGCGCTTCACAGAATATACTGTAAAGTGAATTGACTGTATATTTGTGGGCGAAACACGGTAGCCAATTGCGCACAGCAGTGTCCCAAACAGTCTGGGATTGAAATGACCTATTTTATTATTGCGTGTTTTATTGCACGGATTATTTTTAGGCTTGTGGAGTAAGGAAACTTGCCCAAAGTTTCACCCAGATCTGCCTGGATTCGAACATAGGTCTCACGCTTGTAAGGCGGGTGCTCTAACCACTGAGCTACATCAGCACACACTAAAGGTGTACAGCTGGAGCCAGGCCTGAAAATCCCACTCACAGGTCAGGAAACTATTCCCATTCTTTTCCCCCCCCCGAGGTGTTGCAGGAATAGGCAGGGAACACCCCACTTTAACATCTCTACCAAAAGTCAACATTTACAATAACACACCCCAATGTGGTCCTGGAACCCACAGCTCAGAGATCAAAGTCTGATAACATGAGGTAGGTTTAATAGCCCCGAGTAGCACACGGTAGTAAACAAATCCTTCACAATTATTCAAGGTCTTAATCCGGGAATGTTTCCAGAGCTACAAGCGTTCACCAGGGAGAAAACAGAGAGGGTGTTACACATACCTGAGTGCCCTCGTCCCGGAGCCTGCGACGTTGCAGATTAGGAGAAGCACTTTGGTGCCTTGATACACAGTCTCTGTGGGACATCCATCTGAGACAGTGCTCTGGCTCCGCCCTGCAGCACAGCAAGAAGATTGGATAGTTCAAATTTGACCAGAAGCTCCTACACATAGCACTCATTACACTTTACACTATATCCTGAGATGTTTTGAGATGTCCTCCTGTATGTCAAATATCAAATTTGACAATTATTAGAAAGACAAGGCTTCAGGGATGTCACCTCTGCCTACAGCCCACTGTAAAGTGGCAACCAGGCAAATCGAGACACTGCATCTGAACAGATCCCATCTCAACAACAAATTACACAGTCCCTTTCAAGTCAAGAGGAAAATCAGGGATTGGAAAATCAGGGATTTGGACGCGAGCTGGAGTTGGGAAGAGAGGCAGGGTGGAGGCCAGGGAGGGTGACAGAAGGCACAGTCGAAGAGGAGGGGGTCTTGATGTGGAGTAAGTTGGAGCCTGCTGAGCGGAGGGGTTGATATGGTTACAGAGCAGGCTACAGAGGTAGGAAGGAGCAAGGCCGTGGAGAACTTTGAAGGTGAGGACGCTGATTTTGAACTCTACCCTTTGGGGGATGGGAAGCCAGCCGAGTGTGGGGGTGATAGGGTCACAGAGCTTGGGGTAGGAAAGAACACAAGCTGCAGAGTTCTGGATGATCAGCGGCTTGTGGAGGGAAGAGTTGGGAAGGCCGACATTTAGGTATTGGAGCAGTCGAGCCTGGATGTAACCAACGGATGGATGAGGGTCTCGGCAGCCTGAGCGGAGAGCCCAATGTATCGAAGGTAGGAGAAGGCAGAACCGGTCACGGCAAGGATATGCCTCAGCCTCCAGAGCCTCGTGAGCCCAGCGCTGGTCCCCGCGAACACCTTCTCACACACAAAAATAAAACCTGCGACAATTTTGCAGAAAGTGAGGACTTTTAAAAGAAATGTAGCAGGGTGGAATTCTCAGCCATTGTCGAGTCTAAAAGTCATTTTTCTTTCATTAAAAGTAGTCCAAAAAAAAGCACCAATTGTGTTTAAATTTCCTGTGTCCTTGGTTGTAGAGAGCATTATTGACCACCTCGTGTGTGCTTGGGGCCCAGACAGCACTATGCTCTGAGAGGAACACAGCATATGGCTGTGTATTACTATTTTCTAACAGAACCCAGCGCTTAACAGCAGGAAATCCCAAATAAAAGTGGATTAGCATTGGACGGAATGCGCTGAAGCTGCTCAGGTGACAGGTTGATGTTCACAGACTGAGAGATGGGCCAAACTTGCCAACAGCAAAGCCGAGCTTCCAGGAATCCAGGAACACATCGAGTTTCCAAACCAAACCAAAAACTGTTTCGCAAAGCTGTTGTAGGGCATTGCTGTGCGCAAACTGTCTGCCGCTTTCACCCAAAAAATACACAGTTGCATCACTTTTAACAGTGTATCCTGTGGAGCACTTTGAGACTTCTTGATGACGTGATAAGGTGCGCTATCAAACACAAGGATTATTACATTACACTGCTCCACATGGCAGTGGGGGTAGAAAGCATCATCAAACCTTTCTCTTCCTGTCATTCTAAAAATGTCTTAATACAGGCTAACATTTTTGTATCTGAATTTTCACATGCTCAGTCTGGTCACATTCTGTTTGAGGAAGTTGTTGCTCAGTTTCCTTGTGAATGTTCAAGGTGAGAGGCTGGCATCAAGCAGTGTCCTGCCTGTCCACGTGCCAGCAGGCAAAACACTCAGACCGTGCTCTGTCCATCAGTGTGGCAGAAGGTGAGACACTGGCAGAAGGCAATGTCCGCTCTGTCAGTGTAACAGCAGGCGAGAGTGGGCAGTACGTGATTGCTTCTACCTCTCTCCAACACAATACGTCAGGGTTGATTCAGTGAAACAAGCTAAAGGCATCACAGGAGTCAGCAGTGGCGCATGACTCTTACAGAGTGTTTCAGTAACAAGTTCAGTAACTTGTGCACCACACAGCGCTGCACTGAGCATCTCCTGAGGATTATAGTTCATTCGAACTTTAAAATAACAAAAAGAGCTATTTTCATAGTGTCTCATCATCTCAGAATGTCTCAAAACACTGTAATTACGGTTAATTGTAGGAAAACACAATAGCCATTATACGTACAGCACGCTGCAAGGTCCCACAAACAGCGATGAGGTGACTGACCACTGTATCTGGAGGTTTACTTGACCTTCCCTACTGACATTTTAATTTTGCGATCTTGACGTGAAAGGCGCTACACAAGTGTAATTTTGTTGTTCTTTAATGTCCACTTGAACACATAGCTGGATAATAATAAATAATCCTTACATTTATATAGCGCTTTCCACATCTTATCGACGTCTCAAAGAGGTTTTATCTCAGTTTAATGTCTCATCCGCAGGATGCAACTTTGCAGCCTCCCCCGCTACTTTACAGGGACTGTGAAGGGCGCAGTGTAAGTGCAAGTTGTTATTGCAGTGGAGAATGAGCCTAGATTGTGAGCTTAACTTCTGATGTGGTATTGGACCCACAACCTTCAGATTCAGAGGCGAGCGTGCCACCGACTGAACCAAACTGAAACATGTGGCTCGGAGTGTGTGGGAGGAATGGTTCCCTTATGTTCACTGAGTTGTTAAATATTGAAGAAGCATGAAGTGATGCTTCAAGAAAGATGTCAACTGGATAAGTGCAATGGGCCGCAATTTCAAGAGCTTGGTTCAAAAATGTTCTTCTACATTTAAATTTCAAATCACCCATGTGGTGGATCATCTGTTCTGCTCTTTTGGAGATGCATTTGCTTACTTTGAAAAAACCCAATGTGCTCTGCAGCAGGCTCACACTCTGCTCACACCACTGCCCCAGGGAATAACAACAACTACAAACAAAATCCCATTTACAGATCGCCTTTCATGTCTGGAGAAAGTCCTAAGGCGCTGCTGGAAAAGTATTGGAAATCGTTCTGTCCTCTTCAGTTCACATGGCAGAGAAGGGATGATAATAATAATAATCCTTGCATTTGATATGGCGCTTTTCACGGCTTCTAGATGTCTCAAAGCGCTTCACAGAACATACTGTAAAGTGAATTGTCTGTATATAATGGATTCAATTCCAGGCAGGACAAAACCTTGGGCAAGTTTCCTTACACCAAACGACTAATAATAATCCCTCAAAAAAATAATAAATTGGTTATTACAATCCATGACTGTTTGTGGGACACTGCTGTGCATAATTGGCTGCTGTGTTTCACCCACAAATATACAGTCAATTTACTTTACAGTATATTCCTTGAAGCGCTTTGTGACCTCTAGAAGACATGAAAAGTGTTATAACAAATACAAGGTTTATTATTATTATTATATATTTTGAAACACGGCAGCCAATTACACACAACATTGTCCCCACAAACAGTCGTGGATTATTATTGTTCGTTTCTTGAGCGATTATTATCAGGAATGTGACTCTTAATTAATTCTTACTGTAAGAGTGTAAAGGTGTGGCTCAAATTGTTGTGTAAGAGTGTGGTTCAGATTCGTGGAACATTTGGAGGTAGGAGAGACCTCAAACAATGGGAAAAGTTACAACTGAACAGAGCATTAATATAACAGGGCACTAATATAACATTGTTAATTAATAATAATCCTTGCATTTGATTTAACGCTTTTCACGTCTTCTAGCCAACTCAAAGTGTTTCACAGAATATAATAATAATAATAATCCTTGCATTTGATATAGCGCTTTCCACATCTTATCAATGCCCCAAAGCGCTTCACAGAATGTACTGTAAAGTGAATTGACTGTATATATTTGTGGGCAAATCGTGGCAGCCAATTACGCACAGCAGTGTCCCACACACAATCGTGGATTGAAATGACCAATTTTATTATTGTGTTTTTTTTTGGAGGGATTATTATTAGGTGTGTGGAGTAAGGAAACTCGCCCAAGGTTTCGCCCTGCTTGGAATCAAACCCAGGTCTCTCGCTTACAAGGTAAGTGTGCTCTAACCACTGAGCTACAGGACTGCACAATTATTAGACACTAATATACCTGTGAAGGTTAATGAGCTGTGAGGGAGAGATTAACTGAATATGACAGCGGGGAAAAACACAGAGTTCAGAGGAGAGAGCGTCAGCCATTATTTGAAGCCAAAATCAAATGGGAAAGAGAATCCCGTCACCCACCTGACATCCGGGCAGACCCTGCTCCCCGCGAGCTGGGAGCCTGAAAGGCATAGACGCAGTCTCCTTCGGCAATCGTGTTCAAGTCTTCCTCGTCCGAGAAGGAACGCTCAAATCCGCTGGGGTAAACTTCCGCCAAAAGTATCTGAAAGATTTTCCAGGATCTTAAATTTCTCCCCAGTAAAATGCAGCGTCAAACCTGCATGCGATGTATCCTGTGAAGCGCTTTGGGACATCCCGACAACGTGATAAAATACTGCATCAAATGCAAGGATTATTATTATATTCATAACTTTACTAGCTTTCTCTTTGCCTTGTTGTCTGACTTGATCTTCCCATAAAGAAGATCACCAGGGAACTCACCAGAGCCACTGGGACATTGTCCAGCCTCACTGTCCTCTTCCTTCCCCCCCTTCACTCTGCTCCTCACTGCGCCCCAATCTCCCTGCCTCAAATTCAAAATCCCCCGGCTCCACCACTGTTATAGAAGTGCATGTTGTTGTTGCTGCAAGAGAACCACTTGCAAGAGTGAATGGTGCTGCAGAGTATACACTGGCAGCACCATTCACTGACTAGCACAATTACAGTACGGTAAGATCAGATCACAGCTCACATCCAAAGTATGATTCCAGGTAAGGATTTTTTTCATTAAGATGGTTACCTCCTATCCCCTGGCCAAACTGCCCGCCCCCTCCGCTCAGCAGGCTCTGGCCTGCTCCACGTCCCCTGACCCATCTGCCCCACCATTGGCCGGTGAGCTTTCAGCCACTCTGCCCCCTAACCCCAACCTCTGGAACTGCATCCTGCAGTCCCTCCATCTGGCCCCCTCCCTGGCCTCCTTCATGTCTCGTCTCTTCGATGGACCCATCGGCAATTCCTAATCTCCCCCTTCCCTCTCTCCACTTGTCCTCAGCCTTGGGTCTGAAGCAGTGACTGTCTAGCGCCTTGGGACGTCCTCCTGACATGAAAGGCACTAAATAAGTGTAATTTTGTTGTTGTTGAATCTACATTCTTATTCTTTTTAGAATAGCAAGATAGTCACGATGAATGAGCACCAACTAACTCCATCATTTGTTCACTGCCGGCCTGGGCTGTCTGTCCATACCTCGTCTGCAGGAATCTTCCCTTCCTGTGCCACCAGCTCCCGAAGATCAGCCACTGTTCCCAGCAGCGGCACCGCAAACCCTGTCCGCAAATACCGCAGATTCTTCGGCTGCAAAACCAAGGTTACGCTCAGGGCCCTGGAAACAAACACAAATAACGTCAGCATGGTGAAGAGAGGCTGCGGGGAGAGGAGAGGGATGAGCAGAAAGGAGAGGAAGGGAGATGGGAGGAGGTAGGAGGTAACATGAGAAGAGCAGGAGAAGAATGACACAACCCTAGGTACCTGCCATTACCCCCATGAAGCAGGGAGCCCCCTAAAGCAGGAGAGTTTGATATAAAGACGGGAGTTGCTCTCCTGCCTACACTCAGTTGCAGACCGCTCATTCAATCCCACGTAACGTCTGCCCTCTTTCAGGAGAGTAACCTGGATGTCGAGGCAATGTGCAGTGTGCGCTTGCTATTTCCACAAATTAGGAATTTGTATCTTGAGGCAATGGCTGGTGCACCGCCTCCTTGCTTCTTCCAATCTCTGTACGTACCATTAGCCATTCTGCCCCCGACCTCTGGAACTCCATCCCGCAGTCCCTCTATACAAGTGAAATTTTGTTGTTGTTGTTTAGCATCACTGCATTGGGAAAGTCAATCTGGATATTGAGCTCCAAGCCCTGACTGTGGACTTGAACCCATAACCTTCAGACTGAAGTGCACTCAGCATGAAAGATGCTACATCAAATGCAAGAACTAAAATACTATATATTATTAACTCAGTCCATTTCGAAAAGGATAGCTGTGAGGTAACTGTGTATTCTAATATTCAACAGAGTGTTTGGCTCTTAGAATTTACATTTAAATCTATTTTCTGTGTTCTACATCCCAGTTGTACATGCCCCTGTGATTTCAGGTGCAATGTCAATGCACAGAAGATGTTTGTGGCTTATTTGTCTAAAAAGTCTGGTTTTGGTGTTCACAGGAATACAGCGAACAAAGTGTCCGAAATGGAACCGATGATTTAATAATGAACCGTGTATTTAAAATAGCGCTTTGGGTCGTCAAAATGTTTCAAAAGCGTTTCACGGGATTTACAGTCAAGTAACTGTGCGTTTCCAGGCAAATGCGGCAGGCAATTTGCACACGGCAACATCCCACAAACAGCCATGAAGTGAATGATCAATTTTATCTGTGAGATTGTTGGTTGAGGTAATTTACCGTAATTACAAAAGTCACATAAATAGACGCAGCTTGGACGTCAGAGAGAGAGGGGTGAGATTAAGCAAGTGCATTTGGGAAATGAAAGTGACACTCGAGTTTTAATCAGCTCTTTCCTGTTCAGACTGCAGCAGATTGGCAAGGAGGTTTATAAGGCAATACTCCACAATCTTTCACGGTTGTGGCTGCGATTAACAAGACCATCCTGAAGATTGTCACCAATCTACAGCCAGCTACTATATAAAAGGGAAAAGTTAATTGTCAGTGAAACACAAGTCACATGTTGTTGCTTCTCTGGCTCACGAGCGTACAGGCATATTTGTGGTTAAGATGCTCACTTTATGTGGCATTAGAGCACTGCAGACTTTCTTGCAATTTTTTAAATAAATGGCTAAAACAAACCCATCCGGTGAAGCACTTTTACTACTAATAATTTTGCAGATGGAATTCTCCCCCCATTAGCAATGCTTTCTCTTGAGAATTATACTTCCTGACATAAAAGGCACTATACAAGTGCTAATTTTGTTGTTATTGTTATCTAGATATCCTTTGCTGAAAGACAGTGTGTGGAAGTCAGGTGAGGGTAGGATCAAGCCTAGATCAAGATTACCCTTACACAATCAAAAATCCCACTGACAATTTAACACATCTCTGCTAAATTGTGTTTTACTGATGCAACTGTTCCTCTCCTTTTATACAGTAGCTGTCTAGAGACTACTGTAATCTATAAGCTCCCTGTGTAGAAAGTTATCACTTAATCATTCAGACAACTACGAAACTTATGTAGGTCACAAAAGAGAGGGAGGAGATATTACCCAAGTTTAAATGGAAATCACTGAGGAAAAGCATCCTAACGATCTAATTTCTACCATTAACACAAATAGAATTTGAATTAAACTATTGAATAATAATAATAATCCTTGCATTTTATAGACCACCGCACAACATTGCTGAAATGTCTCAAGGTCCTTCACAGGACTTCACTGCGAAAGATGGCAATTGTGTATTTGTTGACCCAAGTGGCAGGCAATTTGCACACAGCAATGCCTACAAACAGCTACGAAAATGAACAATTTTATCTGAGAGATTGTTGGGCTCCCTCATTGCAGCACCACAGGATTTTAGAAGACCACTTTCTCCGACACAGATGTTTGTTTTGATGTAGGAATGAGCAATAGCTTGGATTTGGAGGAGCTGAGGGTACATGAGATCAGGATTGGAGGAGAATGAAACAAGGATAAATGATTGAATAATTAAAGGGAACTGTTTACCTGACATGTTTTAACTCATCGTATTAAAGGGAAGGTTTGGAAATGGAAGTCTCTTCTGAGGATTCCTTTAAAGCTGGAATTCCTTCACTGCCTTTTCATGGGTTGGGTTTCAGAGGACCACAGGCGTTTACACCAAAAATAACCAAGTTCCACAGACTTCAGCAGAATATTTGGTGACTGACACTATCTGCTCAAAGCCATCAGTCACATCTGCTACAATCGCACAGTAGATCTGACGCTTTTCAGTATAATTTTGATCCCCTTGCGCTGAATACAGATAATTCGGTGTCTAGTTTCTGATGTACAAGTACAGAGCGGAAATTATGCAGCTTAAACTGCTTGCTGTGCGGCATGCTTTGGAATATGATTTTCACTCCAAGACTTTAGGCGGCTACTTCGCTCCAAGGAATGTCCCGTTTACAATACAAAATTTGTCCAGGATAGCACCTTTCATGTTGGGAGGTCGTCCCTTTTCATTGAAACAACTCGCTGCTAGGAATCAGCACTGTGGTACTGGGAGCTGCACATACCCTGACACGCACTGCAGACTTTCCAGGTTAAATTGAATTGTGCTTGTCCCATTTATATAAGAACCACTCCTTGGAGTGAAGGGGACTTGAACTAATATTGCCTATGCAGTGCCTCCTGCCACCCTTCCGTCTCCTGTAAAGAACAAACCAACAGAGGTCTGAGCTCAGGAAGTCGGAGGCTGATACAGAACAAGAGACACATGCACGCTCACACGTGTGATTTACTTGCCCACACATGCCCACTTTTACATATTGCTCCGTAATATGAAACAACTGATCAAAATGCTAGTACTCCTAACAGAGCTATCTACTCTAATCCAATTCCCCTGCTCTTTCCCCATCATTTCAATCCACAATTGTTTATGGGGACACTATTGTGTGCAATTGTCTGCCTCATTTCACCCACACATATGCAGTCAATTCACTTTACAGTTTAATCTGTGAAGCGCTCTGAAACGTCTAGAAGACGTGAAAAGCGCTATATCAAATGCAAATATTATTATGATGTCCTGCTGTTTGCCTGTTGTCTCTGTGTTGGTGCTCGCTTCCCCCACTGGAGCGGTCTACTCCAATCATACATCCCTACTCTTTCCCCAAATCCTATAGAATTAAATGTCAGACAGGACTGACACTAGCAGGACAGGACTAATAACTTCAGTGTGCATTGATGCTTGATAACAGCAGGTTCACAAAAAACATTTTTGAGGGCGGTGATGACATGGAATGTGGCGTGACTGGCTGAGTGTGTCACTATTATACATTAACTGGAAGGACTGGTATTCAGCACCAGGAGTTTGAAGTGTTTTTCTGGCAAGCTTGGCACGTCTAAAATGTCATGATAATCAAACATCCCATTCACTGCAAATACACCCACTCCATCCTCCTTCCACACTCCCTCCCCCCACACACATACAGTTACCCCTCTCCCCCCACCCTTTCACACACAATTCCCTCATCACACCCTCCATCTCCACACACACACACACCAGTACTCTCGCCCACATGCTCTCCCTCCTCCTGTCCGCATATATCAGAAGTGAGATCGGAAATAACATTTCTACCGCAGCTGTGAATGTGTGAAATATACTCCCCCAGGAGCCTGTATTAGCAGAACTCCCGTTGTCCAGGAGTGATAGATGTTTAGAAAGGAAGGGGATTTACGGGGTACAAGGAAATGGCAGGTAAATGAGAAATTTAGGATCTGCCATTAAAGGAGCCTGGCGAAACAGGCTCGATGGGATGAATCGCCTCCTTTTGTTCTACAACAACAATTTGCATTTATACAGCACCCTCCACGCCAGAAGGCATCTCAGAGCGCTTCACAATAGCAGAGCTCAGGGCCGAGGCAGGGGGAGGGGGAAGGTGACCGTAGGTGCGGTCGAACAGAAAGGTCTTCAGGCGTGACCTGAAGATGGAAAATGTGGGGATGAGGCAAAGGGATTGAGGGAGGGAGTTCCAGAGTTCCAGGGCATAGTGGCTGAAAGCACGGCTGCTGATGGTGGAGCGGAGGATTCAGGGGATAAGGAGGAGGCCACACTCAGTAGAGCAGAGGCAGTGGGTACTGCTGTGAGGAGAGGAGGTTTGAGAGGTAGGGGACTGCAGAGGAGTGGAGGGTTTTGAATACAAAAGTGAGCATCTTGAAGTCAATCCACTCTGTGATAGGGAGCCATTGAAGTCTCGCGAGAACTGGGGTAATCGGGGAGCGGAGTTTAGTTTGGATGAGAATGAGGGTGGCGGAGTTCTCGATGAGCTGGATTTTCTGAATGGTGGTGGAGGAGAGACTGGCAAGGAGGCCATTTGAATAGTCCAGGCGAGAGGTGACAAAGGCATGGACCAGGGTTTCGGCAGGTTTTGGGGTGAGGTATTGGCAAAGACGGGCTATGTGGCAGGAATGGAAGGAAGCAGTGCTGGTGAGGGACCAGATGTGGGGGAGGAAGGATAATTGGGGGTCGAATCTGACGCCTCGGTTGTGTACAGGTTCGGAGAGTTTTAGGGACAAGTCGGGTAGGTAGAGCAAGTGAGAGCCGTGGGACTGAAGATGTTGACGAGAGCCAAAGAGTCCAGCTTCCGTCTTGTCAATGTTTAGCTGCAGAAAGTTTGCGCACATTCAGCTCTTGATGTCTGGGGATCGCAATTTGGGGTAGAAAAATAGAGTTGGGTATCATCCACATACATGTGGAAATGTACCTCATCATTTGTGACTTTCACAAGCGCAGTCTCTGTACTGTGGGCAGAGTGGAAGCCGGACTGGAAGGGTTCAATAGGATGTGGAGGGAGAGGAGTGTGCGGAGTTGATTGGCAACAACGCGTTCTAAAACTTTTGCAATGAAAGGCAGGTTTCTAATGCTCCTACAAGCCCATCAGCAATCAGTTAGTACAGTACCACGTTATGCATGAGGCATAACGCATGAGGCAAATACTAACAGCGAGAGTGGGAGGATATAAACGCTCAACCATTTCATTATTAAACCAACTTGCTCTCAACACCATATCGCCAGTAAATGACTAATTGTGCAGACAGCAGATCAAATATTCTGTATTAATCCTGCAGCATTTGCTCTGCAGCATGTGAACAATCGGATGCTGCAAAAACTAAGCACTGTTAAGTGGAACAAAATCTTGTGCTTATATAGTGGGTTTCACATAGACCCCACCCTTCTACACACAATTCCCTCAGCACACCAGTAACCTGCATTGAGAAACTATGTTGGTTTAGTAATGAGACGGTTGAATGCATATCCTCTCACTCTCACTGCCAGTATTTGCCTTGTGGTTACATTGTTCTGTACTGTACTTGCTAATTGCTAATTGGCTTCTAGGAGCATTGGAACAGAAAGAAGCCCTACAGCCCATCGAGCCTGTTCCCACAGTTCATTAAAGTGCTGTAGAGTGCTCTATAAATGTAATGTTATGTTGTAAAGGGCAATGTGGGATACCAAACTAGGTGAGAAGGGATTGAAGATACAATTGTTTTTTTAAAAAAGGAGAGTTTCAAGGCAGTAAAGAGAGGGTGAGATGAATAGCTCATGGGAAAGTGTACTGGAGGGTTACAGCGGCTGAAGACCTGCACATCAGGCCCAAACTGGCACAGAGGGGGAAAGCACATAATGTGTCAAACCATTGTGATTGTGGCCCCAGCAATCCAAACACAGGAGTGTACAGCATTGTACACACCCAGCTCAGCAACATCAAAGCTCAGGAAAACTCCCAAGTTAGTTCAGACACTCCACAGAAGGGTACCGGCCTGGCTCAGGCGCTGGCGCTCTCGCCCCAGGGTCAGAAGGATGTGAGTTCAAGTCCCACAACAGGGTCTTTGAACCCACATTATTTGGGCTATCACTCCAGTGCAGTGCTGGGATGTGCTGCATTGTTGGGAGTTGCCTTACTTCAGGTGAGATGTTAAACCGAGGCCTTGGGACGTCCTCCCGATGTGAAAGGCATTTACAAATCTAATTTGTTTACGAATATAAATTGTTGTTGAGGCCTTGTCAGATTGTTCAGGTTGCTATTTGTAAAGAGAAAGGAGTTTCCTCTGGTATCCGGGCCAACAAATTCCCCCAAATAAAATGGCTCATTCACTGTGTGCAAATTGGCTGCAGAATTCATTCCAAAAATACAGTCACTGCAATTTACTGCGAAGATCTTAAAGAGATCTTCTCAATGTGAGAACAGGCACTATAATCAACTGCAAGGATTATCGTTATTAATAATAAGGGGGGAAACTGGGCCACAGGAGTCACAGTCTCTCTCTCGGAGGTGAAATATTTAGCAGATATGTCCTTCGAACAGAAGAGTCAGTGCCTCCCATGCAAACAGCACAGATTTATTGCACTCTGGCAGGTGCTGGTCTGTGGGGTGGGAAGAATGTGGGGTGGTGCTGCAGTGTCAAATTACATTGCTTTTACACAGTGGCTCAGAGTTTTATGTTAAAGTGGAACCGTTCTTCCAACATGGGAAGCAGACACAATGCAAACGCCTTCAGGGAAATTATTTCTGCAATGATCACACTGAGATGGAATACACCTATGTTAGTATACATTATTATTATATATAAATACATATTATTATATATCATTCGGTAACCCAGGGGAGGGTAAAAACTGAAAGATCTTTACATAGCTTTACTGATCCGCAGTGTGCACCACTTCATGGTATGTTTCTCTGGCTCCAGTATCCCAGCGACAGAGTAATAAAATCATTATAAGTACATAAACTAACAAGATCAACACACCTGGTCTGCCGAGGGGGAATGGGCAGGGAGAGACAGAGGAAAGGATCAAACGTGTTGCTTTGTTTAAGGCAGTGAGGACAAGTTAAGGACGACCTAGTGGAGAGAAGCACAAACAGTCGATGAGAAACAAGCAGAAGGTTGTCACAGCTCTTTAATGATTAGATCGATAGTATCAGACTGCACGCTCTATTTTCCCCAGTTGCTGTAACTACACGATGGCACCACGCTGAATGTAGTTACACAGATCCTGGACACTGCACACTGACTGCACAGTGACAGATCATGTGAAGTCTTCATTGGTTTGCAATTGACATTGAAAGCCACCCTGTTGCCACAGCTACCGGGTCTGGCAACAACCTCGATGATGGCAGGAGAAATGTAAAATACATCTTTGATTTTTTAACAAACCAGAAACATGGATGAAAGATTCCTTCTCAACTCAATAACAACAACAAAATTATATTTGTATAACGCCTTTCAGCGTTTCAGCTGCTCAAACTCTCCAGTGAAACTGGAACCTCTGATCCATAGTGTTGGGTTGGTTGGTCTCAAGCACTCAGTGTGTATATATAGTGGGGGTGGGGAGAGAACCAGCCGAGCTTCCGGTCCTAACTGCTCTGCGGATCTGGACACCAACTCTAGGGTGAATATTCCAGTGTCACTAGGTCACAATCAGGAGTGGGGATCCTGGCTGATTGCCCTCCCTGTTCCAGCAATACTAAAGGAAACCAACCTCCAAGCCGGCTGAGATCAGTTACTCAGTGCATACCAGGAATCTGACCTGATGCCTTAGCTTATCTGTTTAACTCACTTTAATATTCCATCATGCCTTTACCATTCAAGCCACCAGAGGAGCAGGGAGCCCAGTATAGGCTCAGAGGACAGGCAATCTCAGTAGAACTGGAGCGAGAAGGCCACAGGAATGTGGAGAATGCAATAACAGCGCCCACATCCCGTGAAGTGATCGGCTGAGGGAGTCAGCCACCACTTTGGTTCCTGGCAACCAACCCCGGGGAGAAGTTTTTAAAATGTCGATCGCAAATCAGAATGTGAAATCGTGTGAAAGCGCTTCGAGACGCTGGCGCCCGGCGCAAAGGGCACGGTATAAATGCAAGTTGTTGTTGTCCAATGGTAATTATGTTGTGCCATTGACATTATAGAATACTGAATCACTCCAGTGTTAAATATACTTTATCGTTGAGCCTTCCTGACTTGACCCTTTATAATCTCTAGATTATCCCAAACTCTGCAGGCTGTATCCTTTTCCTGTACAGCACCAACAATCTGCTCCTACCTCCCGTGCAGCTTAGTAGGAAAAGGGCAACACACATGTGCCACACGACATCTCTGCTTTTATTATACAGAGCAATGATATTAGTTATGAACTAAACTACAAAATTCCACTTGTGTAATGGTTTACTTTAGTTACACAGCATTCCAATATGGCAAATCCTGAAAGCCTTCCTCCCACATTCCTCTGTTGGTTAAGAGGAGCACACAGTTCACATTTAGTTATTTACAAAGAGAGCCGTGAAATAGATGATCCAGCAAGGCAGTGAGCAAAGATTTGTCAGTAAATTCACCAGGAATTACAGTTATCTGGTGAAGAACTGAACGGAGTGGTCTGATGGACTTTACTTATTTGATTTCTTTTGAATTCAAAAGAATTCAAAAAGGACAGCAATGGCCTTCCCTTGTCTGTACATTCCTATGTTTCGCCCACAAAACAGTCAATTCACTTTCCAGTATATTCTGTGAAGCATTTTTTGAGACATTAGAACATATGAAAAGCGCTAATATCAAATGCAAGGATTATTATTATTATTTTGTCCCTAACAACTAGTATTTTGTCTAAACATTTAAAATATTATGTGTGACTTATAACTTATAAAAGCAACAAAGGCTTATTCATCAAAAATCAATTGAATAACGTTTGTCAGCAAACAGTCTGTTCCAAGAACACAGAACAAGCAGCCTTTGTTCCAAACGTACCATGTTTCTGGTGTTGAAACAACACTCAGCAAACACGACCCTGTAAGCACCTTTCGGAGACAGACGGGTAACACCCCTGCATAAAATTTGCTTCGCAAGTAATATTCCCAATTCAAATCATTCATTCCCTGAAACAATTTCTGCGCAGCCCGATCTCAGTAGTGGGTGAGGGAAGGCATTTGGCCTGTGTTTTCCTTCACTCTGAACCTTCACTGGTAATTGGCACTGACGGGGAACAGAGACCATCGTCATATCCCAGACTACAAACTGATTGTGAAGGCGGAGGCAGCCAGAGCAATCGTCTCCCAATCGAGAGGTCAAATCACATCATCAGAAGACACTGAAGTCTTTCGTTTGCCGCATGTGCCACCTGCATGAGACTGCAACGTGGTGGAGCCACGCAGGGGTCTGAAGCAGGCAGGAGCAATGCGTGGGACTAAAACATGGAGGAATAATGCGACGGAGTATAGCTGTGTACCGGTTGCTAGGGTTAGACGGGGCTCAGTGGTTATGGCTGACAGTTCTGCCCAGGTGGTTTGGACTTTGCACCTCATAAATCTCTCAGCCACACCTCCCTCGGGAGCTATGGCCTCCAAACGCAGCCCATTCTTTAAAAGACTTCACGCACAGTGATTCCACGCCACATTTAATCATGTAAACAACATTACATTTATATTGTAAATATACAAATGCTCAGAAAACTACAGCTCATTAACTCATTTTAGTGAGCGCAGTGATCGAAGCGTTCAAAGCCAAATGAGGGCACGGCATCAATGATTCATCTCGCTCCGAAAAGCCAAGATTTGGGTCCGAAAAGTCGTGGAATGAGACGACGGCCAGAGAAATTCCTTAGTTCATATCCGTGGTCTCCTGTTATCTGATGCAACATCCAGACACATGAGACACCACAGATAATCTCCAGCTCAGTAATTACCAGACAAACTGCAGGAGTTTCAATTCCCCGCAATGTCACATGGCAACTCTACACCTAATGCAATGTGCAGGAAAATAGGGAAAGACTCTTGCCAGCAGTGATAGATTGTGAATCTGAGAGAGGAAAGCTGAAAATTATATTTTACTGATTCATGGCATTACTGTGATCAGATAAATAGCAGAGGGTGTGTGCATGTGTGTGTGTGTGTGTGTTTGTGCAGTTCACAGTTCAGGCCAACCCCCTTTCTCTGGAATCCACAGACATTTGTTTCATAGCTGTTAGTAGGACACTGCTGTGCATATTAGAAACTGTACTGCACATAGGAACATGGCCGCCTAACTCACATTCCTTAGGAAACATCTCTATCTACGTCTCCACTATCTACAGATATTATCCTGAACCCAAACTAAATACACCGTGTTCCCCAAAGCATCATGTGTGGATCGGTCCTTCATGCAACTTTCATGTAATCATTGAATGTTGTGCTTCCTGTGAGAGATGTAACTTAATCCCACTCGCCTGTCTCAACAAACAGGGAGGGTTTTAAAATCAGAGCTGAGCAAAATCAGCCGCGGTCATTGATAGTGAGCCCCTGAACAAAACTATTCATTTGAGACTGAAGTCTGTTTGTTGTTTGGGGAACAAAAAGTTCTAACTTGAAACATGAGACACCTGAGCTGCGAAAGCTTTGCATTTAATGATTTTCAAAAAATCAGGCGGTGTCCATTTTGAGGATGTGACTGAACAGAACAGGATTCAATTTAATAGTTTTTGCGGCTAGAAAGCCATTATCAACAACAAAATACCATTTGAATAGCGCCTCTCACAGTGAGAGCGTGTGCAGTTACTGGCACAAACAACAGCCTTCATTTCAAATCTTTCAAGCTTCATGCTGAAAGGCTACAACAGCAGTAGCAACACTGTTGGTTCTCAGATATATGTCAACTCTCCCGAGAACGGCAGTGATGGGAAGGAGAAAGACATTTCAACTAATAGCTAGCCAAGGTCATACAAATTCAACGTTACCCCCTTACCACACTTCTACATAAAAAAACAAGAAATTAAATTATTCTTTTAAGGACTTATCTACCTCCAATAATTTGTGCCGCCCGCACTTCAAAGTCTCTCTGCTCCATTAAACATGTTACTATTCGAGAATATTTACTTCATGGGACATTTCCGTTTGCAAACACTGTTCCACGTTTATCCACAAAACGAATAGACACTGCACTTTGCATTTTGGGAACATCCTCCCGATGTATCAAGGTAATGATTGTTTCTATTTAATTTCCCTTGCTTCCAAAATGCACCATTTCCTATCTGCGACAATGAACTGATTTGACACCCTCCTATACAAATGTAATTTGTTGTTGTTGTTGATTCTGCCGCCCACCCGCCCACTCTTCTAACCCATCAAAGTCCTCCTGGGGTCCTTTTACAATGCTCGGCACAATTTAGCACCAGCAAAAAGTTGATTTTGTAGGCCCAAATTCTGAAGTGCAGATTATTTACTGAATCGTAGAATCTTACAGCACAGGAGGCCATTCTGCCCATCGTGAAAGCTCTTTGAAAGAACTATCACCTAGTCCCATACCCACAGTTCTTTCCCCAAAAGACTTGTAAAGACCAAATAATAATTTGGTCACTTAATCCATGACTGTTTGTGGGACACCTCTGTCGCAATTGGCTACCGCATTTCGCCCACAAATATACAGTAAATTTACTTTACACTATACTCTGTGAAGCGCTTTGAGACGTCTAGAAGACGTGAAAAGTGTTATGTCAAATGCAAGGATTATTATTATAATAAAGTGCCACAACACTATTGCCAACAGCCACACAGAGAAGTCGTCAGACACAGGACGCTGGGATAGACCCTGTACATCACTGTGGAAGCTTACAAAGCCTCAATGGGTAAGTATAATAATAATAATAATCTTTGCATTTGTATAGGAGGTAGCCTAATCATGTCATTGAGACATAAAAACATAAGAATTGCTAGACGACAAAAGTCCAATGTCCATCTAGTTCACCTTCTACCTTCCTGGCGATTGTTTACGCATGTGTCCCAAACTACTTACCTACTAGTCTCAAAACGCTTCACAGAATATATTGTAAATTAAATTGTCAGTATTTTGTGAATGAAATGTAGCAGCCAATTGTGCACAGCAATTAATAAATAAAAAATAAACCAATGATAACAAAGAAATTGAGCAACAATAAATAATAAACCGACGAGTTTAGACCCACTGAAGTTGAAGCAATACCTGTACTGGGCTTGAAAAAGTTCTTGGACAAAACTCTGATTGCATGTCTGCTGTGCGGGTTGCTGGGCTCCCATAACATTCTCATCCCCAACACTGGAAGACTGAAAAAAAATTGATTAAGGTTAACACAGAGCAACACTCTTCATCTGTGTGGATGATCACATTCAGGGGCAGGCTCAAGGGGCCGAATGGCCTACTCCTGATCTAATTCTTATGTTCTTATTCCCCAATCCCTTTCTTGATACAACCCTTCCCCAATTCCTTTCACAATCCAAACACCTGTAATTCCCACACGCTCTGCCTCCCCTATCTCATCCATTCCTGGCTTCCTCCCAGCCTCACACTCCATCTATCAGGCAAAACCTTCCAAAAGTGGCCCAAGTCTCCACTTGCTCATTCACAACTGCCCAGGAACGGATGGGTTAAAATACCAGGAGCGAACAGATACAATTATATATTACAGCTCTTCATGGTGATGCATTTTGCTGTCACAATGCGCAGTCCTCACCACTATATTAAGGGGGAAGTATCCTAGTAATTAACAGCACTAGCAGCAAGGGACACTGGCAGGTCACCTAAACCAAGGCCAAATCTGGAAAGTGCTTGTATACAAAGCAGACTGTTTGTGCTTCTCGGTTGCAGCACACACCTGCCACAGATCCTAACCACTTATTGAACAGTTTTCAACCTGTCAAACCACCCTGTTTTCCCACCTTATAAGACACAGGCCACAAATTAGAACTGGGTTCCCTGGAGGGATGATAGACCTGACAACTTTCAAGCTTTACCCGTTGGAGCCACAAGGCACAAGACGTCGGGAAGCTGCATTCAGATCTTGCAGTGATACAAAGAGTTTCTCAACTTCCCATATTTCACTTATTAAAAATGCTTTTGGTAAAAAGTGTCATTGGAAAGACAATTACAAACGCGTTACCCTGGGCAGCTGTGAACGAGCTTTTCAGAATTTGCTTCAAAAACCATCATCCAGAGTGGCCATATCCCTGGAGACAAAAACACTATCCCCAACCTCACGGACATTAAATAACTAACAGGAGTGGTTAACACATGTCACTGTAGTATCTGACTCTGCAGACAATTATAGCCGCTAAGATTATTCAAAACATTATTAACTGTGTGAATCACAAACAGTTAGCAGCACATTTACAGACCTTAATATTATTTCAAACTTGCCAGTTACGAGTTACATCCTGTAACTCCCCAGGAACACCTGAGCAATGTGTATTCAGGTGACAAGATCCATGCGTCACAACTTAATCCAATGCTTCAAATTGATGAATGTGCAGGTGCATTTTTTCTAAAACTGTTAAGTAAATGTGTGTGCAAATGTACATTTATGCGTGTTAGTGTGTACTTGTTTCTGCATATGTTTGTAAGCGTGCCTGTTGAAGTATATGCATGCAAGTGTGAAGTAATCAGTTTATTTATATTTTTAAAAAGTACCACTGCACATACAAAAACATAGCATTACAATGGCACGGTCACATGCAAGTGAGTGAGAAGGTGCACTTGAGTAAATCATTATACGGCCGCAAAAGAAGACAGAATGTAAAGGAACACAGAAGCTACTCTAAATTCACCTTCACGTGAGGTCTCGACTTTTTGTTGGGTGAAGAGTTGATGTCTTCGTGAACTCTGTCCAGTAGCCAGAGGAGAAACTCCAGAGCATCATGTTGAGAATTCCCACGGAATTGGGACCCATATTTTGCGACTATATTCTGAAACAAAACAAGCGTTTTGAATTATAATTACTCGTGCACCCATTTAACAACCACTCAGCCCACAGAATGCAGAATAACAACAACAAATTAGGTTTGTATTGTACATCGCCTTTCATGTAGGGAGGACAAGCGCTGGACGATCTGCACCCAAGCTAGTGGTTGGATCAGGAGGCTGGGGAGAGTAGAGGTGACTGAAGGCACTGTCAAAGAGGAGGGTTGTGAGACAGGTCTTGAAGGAGGCATGGGGGTGGGGGGGAGGTGGAGGGACTATGGAATAGAGTTCCCGAGGGTGGGGCAGAGAGGCTGAAAGCCCATCAGCCAACGGTGGGCGGGCAAGGTAGGGGACATGAAGCAGGCCAAAGCTTACTGAGCGGATGGATTGAGAAGGATTTAGATTGTGGCAAAGGTAGGGAGGAGTGGAGAGCTTTGAAGGTGAGGACCAGGATCTTACATTATTAAGACGCCTCGTTAGATTATTATAACAAAGCTTCACCTGGTACATTTAATGAAGTCCCTACCAACATTTCTCCTACAGCTTTCCACGATTGTGTGGTTTGACATAATAGGCGCCAGCTTGACTCAGTTGGTAAGGCTCTTGCTTTCAAATCAGTAATTTGTGGATTCAACCCCCACATCAGTTCTTGGTGAATACCAAAGAGCACTTTGTTTTCAGAAGTCCCATATTTCTGATGAGATGTTAAAGTGAGATCTCCTCTGCAACTTCAAGGAGTTTAAGAATTATATGAACTGTTCAAAAAGATTTCCCTGGTCAAAAATCCTTCAGATTATTCACTGTTTCTAGAAGCTAACAGTGGAAAATTTTGGTTACCATGACGCTCTACACCTTTTCAGTACACTGCCTGACAGCAGGTAGATCTGAAGCTTCGGGCATTATATCAGATTCAGTTTTATTAATACAATGCATTAAACCGCATCATTAAATTTAAATATGCTCTATAACCAAGCCCACATAAACCCCTGATACACAATATTATAGCTCCTAATTACTTCAGGATTCATTTACTCCTATTGTTTATATAATTACTAAAGCTGTAAATTTTAATGCCTTTTAATTAGTCTCCTGCAGTTACACTGCTAAGGCTGTCAATTTCAGAGTGAATTGAAGCTCTGATCAAATGATCCCACAAATATACCGAGCTGACTGCCAGCTCTAGTGAGGAAGTGACTGGTAGAGGTTTATGAGCCCGCTTCGAAACACAATGCAATCAAAACAAAGTCGACCTGGAAAGATAGAGGAGACTCAATTTACTCAAATATTTTTTAAATGAATTTTATAAAAACACACTTATACATATAACTTTCTCTGGCTTTCGTCACTGCTATTCTTCATGATTGTAACATATTAAATGATTTGTAGAAAAACAAGCAGTTGTACACTTTCAATGTGAAAGGCTGCACTTTGCCTAGGCGTGTATTTGTTGTACAAAGACCTTTGTAAATACCATGGTAGACTTCTGGCAGACAGAAATGCAGATACCTCACATGCACATTCCTGTCCACTCTTAGCAGTATTCACATTTAAAATATCAAGGGTCTCTCAAAATGGGGGGGGGGGGGAACACTGAATACTAATTTAAAATATTCAAATATTGAACTCACAATTCAAATAAAAATTCACCTGTTGCTGTGACACAATCAGAGGTGAAGGATTAAGGCAGGATTTACAAGCTAACTCGTGATGAGGTTTAGAAACACGAAAGCCCATATGTATCACTGTTAAAATGAAAAAGAAAATGCCTTTTGATCTCTCGTGGTCAATTTACCCCGTTCATCTGTCAAACAGCTCCCACT
Organism: Hydrolagus colliei; assembly: GCA_035084275.1. Classification (NCBI taxonomy): domain Eukaryota; kingdom Metazoa; phylum Chordata; class Chondrichthyes; order Chimaeriformes; family Chimaeridae; genus Hydrolagus; species Hydrolagus colliei. The sequence goes on along the minus strand of CM068760.1, from coordinate 9,609,183 downwards.
TTAGAGGCACGAAAGTCACTCCCTGCAACATCTCCCTGTTAGATGCAGGAATTTTCCACAACTCATTGATGTAAAACAAGTCTAACTTGTCTAAAAACAGCAACAGTAAAATGTAGCAGGGCTTGTGTGATATAAAATATTGACACAATTTGTGACGAGACATAATTAAATTCTCAAGCTTGTATTTTCCTCTCCGCCGCCCCCATGCCCCCCAACCCACCCCGCAAAAAAAAACACTTCTTAGGTAAATACGTGCCCCATTTCGCCCACAAAATATACAATTTACTTTTCAGTGTATTCTGTGAAGTGCTTTGAGGCGTCTTTGAGCGCTCTGAGACGCGACCGAATACCGAATTGTTTCAAAGACGTGATAAGGCGCTATAGTAAACGCAAGGATTATTGTTCTTCTTACAGAATTGACATTAACACAGATCAGATCTCATGCGATGTTCGCAGCCGAGCGGCTGGAATGTGACCCAGAGGTTGTACAGGTTGAGTTGTCCCCCGACTCTACCCTGGCTCTGAGCCAAAGATAAAAAAAAAACCTTACACACACTCCGAGGGTGTTAAATGGAAATATTAAAACTACCGCAAAGGGGCTGGAGCTTTCGTCCTGAGATTGGGGAGGAAGGGGACGGGGAATGAGGTCTTTTGGGGGCAAAACTGGGGGAAAGTGGGAAAGAAGAAAGAGGAGGAGGAAATAGGGAAGAGGAGTAGGGAGGGGGTGGGGGGTGGGGGGGGAGACGAAAAGAGGAAGGAGGGAAAAGCGCAGGGGGTGAAACGGGAGTGGTAAGATGATGAAAAATGGGGGAAGAAAAGGTGGGAAGGGAATAAAAAAAAGGTAATCAAATTTGCGTTTGATATAGCTCCTCAAAACGGTTTCGCAACGCCTCAAAGCGCTTCACAGAATAGACCATAAAGTGTAGATAGTGACTATATTTTGTGGGCCAAACAGCAATGGCAATATCCCACAAGCTGTGGTCGTGGATTGAAGTGACCAAATTATTGTTAGTAGAAGTATTATTTTAGGGGGAGGGAGGAAAGGGATTAATGAGCAGTAAAGAAGGAAGGAGGGAAACAGAGAGGAATGAAGGGCGGGGGGATGGGGATTCTAAATTGATTTGAGTCCTGTAACTCAATGATTAGAGCACTTGTCTTACAAGTCAGAGACCTGGGTTCGATTCCCTGCAGGTCAGGGCAAAACCTGGGGAAAATTTCCTTACTCCACACAGACACACACCTGATAATAATCCTGACAATACACACACCTGATAATAATCCCTCAAGAAAATAATAATAATAAACCGATCATTTTTAATCCACCCACGACTGTTTGTGGGGACGCTGCTGCGCGCAATTGGCTACCGCAAACATTATTTTTTAGGGGATTGATCGGATGTATTAATTAGATGTATCGATTGATTGGTGGATTGATTAGATGTACTGCTTAGATTTATTGATCAGATGTACCGATTGATTGATTGAGACAACTAGAAGACGTGAAAAGCGCTATATCGAATGCAAGCATTATTATTAGCTGTATTGATGATTAGCTGCATTGATTATTGGGTATATTGATTAGATGTATTGATGGACTGATTTACTTGAAGCGGACTGAGAGCTGCGGTGTGTAGTCTCGGGTCCAGAGCGCCCGGACCAGGACAGCCAGCTGTGCCGTCACCTCGGGTCCCGGCGGCGGCGGCTCGGTCCCGGCCGGTGCCGGTGCCGGTGGCTGCTCGGTACTGCTCCAGGCCCAGGTACTCGGCCAGCAGCTCGGTGTTGCTCAGACACTGCAGCACCGCGTTCATGAAGCAGGTGTTGCCGTGATTCTTCAGGCCCAGGGCCCCGGGGGTGGGCAGGCCGGAGCCGCGGGGTAACGGCCATGAGGGCGGGGGGCGCCTCGGGCTCTGGTTTCCCGCCACTTCCCGCGGGCGGCGGCGGCGGCGGCGTCTTCACCTCGTTCACCTCAGACTCCCGGAAACCGCCGTCGTCGTCGTCTCCTCTCTCAGCCCGTGAACTCCCCTCACGATCACCTTCCTCACCCCCACCATCCTCCTCCTCCTCCTCCCCCCCCCCCGCCCCCGCTCCTCCCGCCTCCCCCCCGGTCTCCAGCCAAAGGCGCCAAAGTCAGTAAACTTTTGAAGACGCTCCTGACGAAGGCGCCGAGTGAGCGGAGAGACCGCCTGGCCCGGTAACCCCGCCGCGAGCCCCGCTTCCCCCGCCACCCGGACTCCCAGCCCCCGCCCCAGCCTCTCAGCCCCCCCCGCCACCGGCACCGGCCTCCATTCACTCTCCCTCACACCTCACCTGCAGCCCGGCATCGCAGCTACTCTCACCCCCCCCCCCCCCCCCCCCTCTCTCCACACTCTCTGTCTCCTCTCCCCCA